>VUQJ01002517.1:47564-57665 GCA_015108635.1 Andinoacara biseriatus | reverse complement strand
TTATCTTTATTTTTTTATATATATATATATATATATATATATATATATATATATATATACACACACACACACTGATACATATTGTTTATACAGTTTTTTTTTATCATTCTACTTTCTACTTAAATTCTTATACTTTCTGTTTTTATTTTCATTGTATCTTAGTTATTGTTTGTACTCTGCATTACTGGCAAAACCATTTAAGGATTAGACACCCATTGCAAAAAATTAAGTTGCAACAGAAAGTTGTCTTTTTTTACACAACTATCTGTGCAGCAGTGTGTAAGAACTCTCTGTAAAAATACTTTACATCTACGCTAGTCATGTATCTTAATTATTATAGAAATTGCAATAATATTGCTGTTTTTTTTATTGGTATTTCATGGTTAAGACCATAATGTTTAAAAAACACTTGCCCTCAAGCAGTGTTGCCTGATGCTTTGCTATGACTCAGCATATGGAGTGATGCTCTTACAGTAGTGTGAAGTTTTGTTCATTAAAGTCATTCTGTGTTAGTCAAGGATTGTAATAGCTTTCAGCTTTACTCTTCGTAGTGTTTTGTTCTGAAATACACACCACATGTCATCAGAGCAACAGCTAAAGCTTTGACTCCTGTTCCCACAGAAAGGTGCAGACAGAGTCCCCTACAGGAAGCGTGGGCAGCTCGAGAGTCCGGACTACTCTGACTTTATCTGTGGAGGCTATCGACTTCGACACCCAGGCCTGCCAGCTCAGAGTAAAGGGAACTAACATAGAGGAGAACCAATATGTCAAGGTCTGAAATTTATAAGTGCCCTGGTAGATGGAACTGGGTGAATTATTTACTATTTAATTTTTTTCTCCCTATATGAACCTACCTAGCAATAAGATACTTCGGTCAGTGGGGAAAAACTGACAACAGAAAGACACGACTAGCACCTTTTACATATTCCAAACATTGTTAAGAACAGTAGGAGCAGCTGCCCAGCAATAACAACATCATGAGTGAATGCAGCCTCTGGAAAATAGTTTAGGCCAGGAGATTCATACTTACATTTCAGCATCAGAGTACAGATTTAATCTGCATTTATGTATTGCCCAGCCCTGGACGCAGGCTAACGTCTGTGTGAAATGAAAGGTGGCTGTGATTATGTCGTATCTTTTGCTCTTCAGATGGGCGCTTATCACACTATTGAGCTTGAGCTCAACAGGAAGTTCACTCTGGCTAAAAAGAACTGGGACAGCGTTGTGCTGGAAAGAATTGGTAAGTGGATGCGACTGTAGAACTTCAACCACCGCAACAACTTCAAATTGTTTGTCAATTTGTCTAACTGATTCTGTTAAAGCATGTACTTCCAACCTGTTTTTCAACCACTCATTACATGTAATTACAAATATCTTACTCTACATACCAGATAGAAATTTCTCAGCTTTAGTAACTCCTCACAAAATTTCAGCAGCTGTTTTCTTATAAATGTAAAGCTGTAAAATCACTGGGCACTATATTAGGAACACCACAGCAGACAATGTTGGAAGCATTATCAATTTCTTTTTAAATATAACTTTTTCCCCCATTATATTATTTTCTGGGTTTTAGAGCAGGCATGCGATGCGGCCCAGAGGGCAGATGTGGCAGCTGTTGTAATGCAGGAAGGTCTGGCCAACCTGGTGCTTGTGACACCTGCCATGACTCTGCTTCGTGCAAAAGTGGAAGTCACCATTCCCCGTAAGAGAAAAGGAAGCTGCACCCAGCACGAGAAGGTAAAAGTGTTTTATGGGTAACTGCGTAGCTGTTATCGAATCGAGAGCTCTAAGAGCAAACAAATGGGAACAGAGTGACCTTTTGAAAAGTGCACAATGCTTTATTTGAAAATAAAGATGGACAGAAGGCTAAAAGGACCATAAGGCTAATGCACACAATGTGCCAACCCAATTAAAATGTTCATTTTGCAAAGTGTTTTTGCATAGACATCATAAGGGTAAGGAGCACACTGAGTAGAACAAAGTAGTCACATATACATATTTAACTATTTTCAGTGCTTTTAAAAGAGAGGAGTGGAGTTCAAATAAATTACATCTTTAACCTCAGAGTAAGTCACTGATAGAATTTAAAAGGTAAGGTCAAATTTTTGAGGAAAAAAAGATTTCATAACAGGGTAATACAAACAGAATTTGTGTGTCCTCATCTGGTACTGGGATACTGAGAGAGTTTGTCATGTAGTGTGCTTAATGTCAAACTGTCCGCTTGCAGGCGCTGGAGAGGTTTTATGAGGCTGTGATGCAGGCGATTCTCCGTCACATCAATTTTGATGGTAAGGCTGTTGTCTGTGCGTACACATACGCCTCTCCTTTTTTTTAAATTTATTGTAACTGTTCCAGTTTATTTATTTATTTATTTTTTGCTGTGAAATTTTCATCTACAGTGAAATACAGACTGTCTAATTTTTATTCATCTAATGTCACATAGTCTAAACTGCTGGTTCATGTTGTTTCTTTTTAGAGAAGTTAACATTAGAAAAGTTTAAATTTTTTCTCTTACTTTCTGCCAGTTGTGAAGTGCATCCTGGTGGGCAGCCCAGGCTTTGTGAAGGACCAATTTATGACTTACCTCTTTAAAGAGGCGGTGCGACAGGACAACAAGGTCCTGCTGGAAAATCGTCCCAAATTCATGCTGGTCCATTCATCATCAGGTCATAAGTACTCACTCAAAGGTAAGAACTGCTGCACTTGACAGTGAAACAGTCAGATCTCATCATAAGCTGCAGACTGAGTGAGACAATTGTTGTTTTGCAGAAATCCTTTCTGATCCCACTGTGACAAATAGGCTGTCTGATACGAAGGTGACTATGCATTCTGTGGTTTGTTAGTTTTATAAATTAACCTGTTAACAAAAGCCTCCAGGGTCTAAAAAAAAAAAGTTGTATTTAATGGTGAAAATCAGAGCATAAATCTGTGCACACACATTGTTAATCTCAGAGGATTAATTGACAAAACTTTTTTTTTTTTCATCACCAGATGTATTAATCTGTGTGTAGGATTTATAAATCTTTTCACTGAAGACATTAATCCATTAGGATTTACGCATAAACATTTCTGACCTATTGTTGTGCACCTACCTCCTCAGGCAGCCGGAGAGGTGAAAGCCCTGGAGGATTTCTATAAGATGCTGCAGCACGAGCCTGACAGAGCTTTCTATGGGTGAGTGCTGGATGATGGACTGTAACAATTAACTTAAATTAACATTGATAATAACCAACCTGCATCTCCTTGCATGCTCACAGACTCGCTCATGTGGAGAAAGCTGCTGACGCCCTTGCTGTCGACACCTTGTTGATAAGTGATAACTTATTCAGGTACATGTACATGAGGGATGTTTTTTACAGGCAGTATTATTTTGCCTCATTGCTGCTGACATTTAGGTTTCTGGTTAGGTGTAAGCATCCAACATGTCCAACCAAAATCTAATGGCAGAGTAATTTAAAGAGAATTATTCCTTTCCATATGTTTTGTCATATAAATATACTGTTACCATGGTGGATGATATGACGTCAGCAGATCTAGATGTAATAACATCAAAAGATTAAATATTTGTATGTATCAGGCATCAGGATATCCCCACGAGGAGTCGTTATGTTCGCTTGGTGGACAACGTGAAAGACAATGGTGGCAATGTCAGGTAATACTGTGGAGAGCAGATATACAACCAAACCATGTTTGAGCCAATTAATGAATTTTTCAGAGTGCTAGCATTTAAATTTGTATTAAGGATTTGGAGCAACATTACCCAAAACGGTGAGATAGTGGACTTCATACCTAAAACACTGAATTCTTCATATGTACTGTTTGTATCAGTTAAGTAGAGGTGCAGGGTACCATATTTCTACATGCCAATTAGAACATGTATAAAATGTTTTGCAAAACAGGCTGATGATTTTTTCCCCTCTCTTTTTACATGCAGAATATTCTCAAGCCTTCATGTTTCTGGTGAACGTAAGTTATTCTTCTCTTAATATTTTTGATGTTAACTCTTTTGCTCCCATTCGCAAAACAACTTCTGCAGACAGGCAGGCACACAGCCCCTACCCTCAGTAGCAGCTGGTGTAGTTACTGTTCATTAAACTAAACAACAAACAGGTCATATGAGGGTTATATCAGCACGCTGCATAATTTTCTTTCAAAATGATTGCACTTCTCTGTAGGGTTTTGTTACTTAAAGTGAAATCACCAATAAGAGTAAAATAACACCAACAAACTGTTAACGCTTCACTTTAAATGCTTCATATTTGACAGCTGAACATAGTGAAACACTGACACCACACACATTAACTGATGATCTCACTCACTCTTTATTGATGTCTTACTCAATTAGGAAGTCATGAATTTGTGCTACAGCTGCACTGATTGCCTTTTTGTCCTCAAATATAAAACCAGCCTGCAGTACTGGCTGTGCGCTGTCACCTTTTTTTTTTTTTTAAATTTATCTTGGACTGTCTCCTCAGAACTGACTCAGCTGAGCGGAGTGGCTGCCATCTTGCGCTTTCCCATCGCCGACCTTTCAGACGCCGAAGACGACAGCAGCTCGGATGAAGCCTGATCCGCACAAATACACAAGACAGCTCTGGAGGGACCTCCCAGTGTCGCAGATAAAGACAGGAATGCTTTCAGTGTGTTATAAAACAATACAGCTTGAAGTATTCCACCTGTGTAACATCCACACCTCTTACAACTCAAATTATCATGCCTGATTTTCTGAAGCAGCCATAATTTCACTTAATATGATGCAGTTTTACGTGCTGTGATGCTTTTGGTTTGAAGGTGACAGTTTCTCTGAAAGGTGCGGATTAAGCTAAAAACAGAAAATCTTCAATTCATAAGTATGCCAGTAAAATGAATGTAACATTTGGTGCCATGTCCATAAAAACAGATTACATTTTGAGTGATAGCAATAACAAAATCGGTGACTTCTTGTGTAAAGTGTACATACAATATATCTTTCCTGCAATTAAACAGCAGAAGCATGCAGCTACTCCTGTTATTTCTCTCTGTTATCAACATGCATGGATTAAATACAGGTTGGACCAAGATATAAAAAATATATTTCTTACGTACATTTCTTAATTACATTTCCTTTTAAAAACTATTTAAGGGCATTGCAGCCCAAACTACTGCATATTAATCTCTATAAATCAAGTATATTCAGGATTTTCAATTTCAAGCAGTGATATGTGATTTACAGTTAGAACACTGTAGGTTCCTCTTATTCTTCTCTGGCAAAATGTCAAATCATGAACTTCCCTTGTGAAGAATTTGAGCAGCAAGGACTAAAGTGCATTTTTAAATGTAACCTTTTTTGACATCAGTTGCTTCTCTCTGTTAATTTCCTATTTATTGACTTTCCCATAAAATTTGGATTTTTATGTAACAATTACATTTATGAATGAAAAATATTTTAAGTGTATTTAGCTGTGTTTTCCCCCTTTACATTTGTCAACCTGTTTATTTTGCACATGTATTTTCTCATCACATTTATTTCAGGGTCATTATGCAAATGAAGGGGCTGTCATTAAAAATGCAGTGATGCTTGTTGATGGTAGGATGCCTCAGTGGAAAATTGGATTGCGTAGTTAAAGCAGCTAGCTGAAAAAAAAAAATTGATACATTGAAAATTAAATGGGAAGGTAAATAAATCGAATTCAAACGTAAAAATGGAAGTAAATTAAAACATTTTTATGTCTTATAAACCTATTAATGGCTATATTAATTCATAGTATTTATTTTGGGGCATTTAAGTGGCAGGGTATTTTATTATATATAGTTTTAATTTTGGCAGTTTTCGCCCTCAATACCCTCCTGCCTCACTGAATGCTAAATTTAAGTTTAGCCTTGACTGCAAGCGTGCATGAACTAGCGGCACTGTCCTTAGTCAGTAGGACACTGGTAGGTCCTAATCCAGTCCAAATCTTCAAGTGTTCCCCAGTGCAGGTAGATAATTGAACAAATAACCATGACATGCATTATCTGGTGGCTGTTGCCCCAGTTGTCAAACAGGCCTGGCTTGAAGCGCTCAGGAATCTGGATGATGTTGACCAGTCCTCCCAGTACAGCAAAACAATCCATGATGATGAAGAGGCGCAGGGAATTCGGGCTGCCAACCCCACTGCCGTAAACCCGAAACAGGAAGAGGCTAAAACGAAACATGGCCTGCCAGACAAACGCTCGCAGACGCAGGACGTTAGTGCGGGCGGTGGTGGCACAGTAGATCCCATAGGCTGACAGGAGGATGTAGGCCAGCAAGGCAGTCTGTTGCACAGCTGGGTAGCAGAGGAGGGTAATATAAATGATAGGAAGTGCCCCTGGAGAGACAATGTAGGTTGTTACTGGCATTGTTGTGAGGAGGGTTATTTTTAGAAGTCAGACTTTCATCCAGTGAGACAGGCTTGAACTGAGTGTTGCAGGCAGAGAAACTATGTGAGGATTATGTCATGCCAGCTGCAATTATGTCAGTGCTAACATTTGGTAATTGATACTAAACAAGTCCAGGTATTTTGTTTTTTTCCCCGTTTTTTGAAGCAAATTCCAGAGCAATTCATCCAGTACTGAATGCCACAAATGTTAACCTTGACGTGGTACTAAAGAAAAGAAAATCAGGGGGTGCCCCAGGGTCAGAAGATCCTCCGAGGCAGACCCGTGTATGTCCAAAAAAACTGATGGCAAACAGTCTGATATTTGTTGAGATATTTCAGTCTAGTCCTACGTCGCAGATTTGTGCTTTTACATGAGGACTTGATACTTTCACTTTTGGTAGGCTTGAACTAACTGCAAAGACTTCATATGAGACCTTTAACCTTGTTGGTTGACTTCTGTGATTCTGGAGGGAGTTTTCTGATTTCTGATATCTTACTCTGCCTAAAGACTTAAAATATTTGATTATTACATGATAATATAAATTTTACAATTTCAATTTTTGGGGGACAGCAACTCATTCCCAACCAAGAGATGCTCCCCCAAGTGGAGTATCTCTGGATCCCTTAGAGATCCAGAGGAGGGTGAGGAGCTCAGTTAGTAGTCAGGTTACCACTAGGTAATTACTACTCCTCCACAATGAATGAGGCTAGTTTAGATGGTTTGATCATCTGACTAAGATTCCTCCTGGGGACATCCTTGTTGGAGTGTTTCGGGCGAGTCCTATTGCGAGGAGGCCCTAAGGCAGACCAGGAGAGATTATCTCTCAGCTGACTTTGAGAACGCCTCGGTTTCCCCCGATAAAAGCTGGAGAAGGTGGCTGGGTAGAGGGAGGTCGAGGAATTTCTGTTCATACTTCTACTTGCACTGAAACCTGGACCCAGATAAGTGAGAGAAGATGGATGGATTTTACAAGAAGTGTCGACCGAATTTGCTGGTGTGTAACTGATCAATGTACATTTGTATATTTACTTTATTTCACCAACCTACCCAGGGTGTTAACTAGGCAGACCCCGACCATGTCCAGGGAGAGCAGCGTGTCGTAGACATGTTCTCCTCCTACGTGGTTCATGAACAAGTGGTAAACCACTGAGCCCATGGTGGGGGAGAGGCAGGCCAGGTAGTGGACAACGCATATCCAGATGCTGTCCACTTCCTTCCAGGGGATACTAAAAGGCAGCAGCACCAAGAAAAGGAAGAAAGGAATCCCTGAGATGACAGGAAGATGGAAGAAGAATATTATTTTTCTAAAATTTTGTAGAATTTGATGAGCGTTTCAAGATATCTGCCACTGCTGTAGGTTAATGTCATCTTTGGGGTGACATTTTAAACCTGGTGTCTTATCGCAACACATAGACACCTGTTGCAGAACAATATGAGGAAATTAATGGACTAAAGTGGTTCCTCTTTTTTTTTTTTTCGTACTAGAAACGAGTAGTTGGTTACACACAGAGAAGAGCCCGGGCAACACTCTAATGCTAATACCCTTCACTTCCCCTGAGTAAGAGTGTTAGTCTTAATGAACTTATAGGATAGCCCGGGCAAAAATGGGGCAAGAAAAAGATGCCTTCCAAAGTTTAAGGTTGTAAAATTTCTAGTTTGTGCACAATCGAATTTCCATTTTTGCTGGTTTTGCAGCATTGAAAAGTTTCACATTAAAAGCAGAAATTTGAAACATTTCTAAACACACACGTCGTTCTACAGTAGCTCAAAGTCTATGCAAAGTCTTCTATGGATGCTTTGCTCAAGATCCGTGTGGACACTTACAGATGAAAGTGTCGGGTCACCTTCAACAACCCAGTTAACCATTGGACACCTTCAAGACTCTGATTCCCAGGGCAGATTACAGCTAATACCCCATATCCTCATTACAGATCCTTGTCAAGTATGCTTATAAACTGGCCATAAGTGAGAGTTGACATACGTGACCCATTCATGGGTTAATAGGATTCAAGGTGAGAGAAACTTGCTCCTTGAATTCAAGTATAAAAATATATTTCAATGAGGATTCAGATACAATTAGAACAGTTATAATTGTGTGTTATTAATTCCTGAATGAAATTTATAGGCGTGTGTATAACAGCTGAAAGAAACAGTTAATTTCTTTACTTACCATGTGTGTAAATGTTCCCCAGCTCATTGTGCATGTAGAAGAGGCTCCTGAGGCACTCTTCAGCTGTGGACACCGGCCGGTAACCTGTCAGGACATACTTGTTGAACTGAAGGTGAGCAGGGGCCTTTGCAAAATCCAAGAGCCGCGGTCCTTCGTAAAGCACCATCACGACTTCCTGCAACCAGTGCCCTCACATTTAGCTCACGGCACAGCGTCCTCACCATTTACATCATGAAAGAAGTCACACTCGGGACTCCCGGGCTGGTTCTGCCAACCACCGGCCGGAGACTCTGGTCCTTCAAACACATCACTGGGCAGGTATAAGTCCATGCAAGCAACCTGTTGAGCTGGCTAAGTGGCATGATTTTGGACCAATCAGTGTACAGTTCCTAAGCTGGGTAATCCCCAGAAAAAGCCATGTGCACTACTACAGCTGCTCCTCCCTTTATAACTGACTCGCACCTAACCAGCTTCATGGTTTACGTAACACACTTTAACATAACAGAAGTATTTCCCTTACTGTACCCTGCGTGTGTACTATTGATACTCATTTCCTACAACTGTGCAGTACTTGTGCTGCTCTGGGAATTACAAATCCTTACTGGGTGGTTGTGTTCTTTGTGACTCTTACTTAACTGGCAATGACAATTCCTTATTGTGTCCTCTTATTACTTGAAAATGTGTATAGAACATGTATAGGTGAATAAAGAAACATTTTCCACTTTGAGGACCCTTTTAATTAATCAAATACTGTACAATAATAAACAAATGATTGCCACAAGTGGTAAATCATGTAAAATAAATTAGATGAAATTAGTGTTTTGTAGAAATATTTTAACTGACAGGTTTATTAAAAATGCAAAACAAATAACATTCCAGCAGTAAGTAAAACAGTGCAGGACAAAAAGGGTCACGGAGAAAAGAAGACGCAAAATTATGCATCTTATTATACCATATACTCAAGTAATAAAAAGATTACATTTGTTGTTCTCAGCGACGTTAACCTGTGGGGGGAAAAGAATAGAGAAGAAGGATGAGTGGGCTGACTGAGGTAAATGCAGCGCATTAAAAAACAGTCTGTTCTCACCCTGATGGCCACTATTCCCAAAGAAGCCGTTCAGGTCGTATTTGCCATTCTTTGCTCCTCCTAAAAACACAAGAATTTACATTTTAAATCATAAATGTAAAGTTGTCTTTCAGTGTTTATTTAAAATTTTTCTCTCTTTTTGGGCTTATCGGCACGGCCCTCCACAACATTCCCAGTTTATCATGTGGCCCCTTGGGAAAATTAATTGCACATCCCTGGTCTGAATGATCTGTGTTGCACTGTTTTAAGCCCTCAGGACTCACCTTGTGGCTGAAAATGCAGTTTGAGATGCTGCTGAATGTGTATCTGACGCGGCAGCTGCTCTTGGAGCAGGTCTTCGGGCTGCTCAGCCACACCCTCTGATCCTGCAGCGGCCGCTGAGTTGAGGGTGAGGCTGGGTTTGCCCTCTAGGTCCGACAAGTCCCGAACACCTCCAGGCATCACATCAGGTGTGAAGGAGGAG
>VUQJ01002517.1:33341-45715 GCA_015108635.1 Andinoacara biseriatus | reverse complement strand
AGGTTTAGATGTTTACTAGCCAAATCAAAGTGAAGACAACTCAGTAACTGCAATTACTCACCATATTTATCAGCTGTATTTCCACTGCTGCCAAAGCCAAGAATTTGTCCACCATTGGGGAACCCTCCATATCCTGGGCACAAATCCAGAGAAAACTGTTTAAAATGACCACGACTTCTCAAAAGGGACTTTTTTCTACAAGAATCCTTTTCACAGCTAAATGTTGATTTTCATCACCCCATCAGGTTCTGCTTAATAACTGGATAGACAAATACACTAATGACAACAAAACCCTTTCTTGTTGAATCATAGTGATGATTAGATAGTATCCAGGTATAGGATCCCTACCTGAGTTGGCACCAAGAGTACCTGGGTGTTGAATTTATACTATTCAAAGGACGTTTTGTATCAAATTGAAGTTCCAGTTGTGAAATCTGAACCGATATCAGTACACAAGGCACTAATCAGTCAATGCTGAAGTTTGGCTAATGTATCAGTGCATCCCTAATTGTTGCTCACTGTTCTGAAGTGCAGTCAAGGTGTACATTTCAGCAACAATCAAGAGAAATGGGAAACACCTGAGCTAAATTTCAAGTGTTTTTGCAAAAGGTCAGAATACTTATGTACATTTTTAAAAAATATATTTACAAAATAATCCAAAAAGTCTGTGACTTGTATGTTGTCATGACTGCTCAAAACAAAAAAATGTTCACACCATATTTTCCAAATGGCTTATCAGCACCTGCGTTGCCATAGGGGCTAAATCCATAACCTGGAGAAAAAATGTGACAAACAGGAAGCAGACAAAATCCAAGTGTATCAACTCTTATTATTTGTGACACTTTTTTAAACACAATTTCAGCCAAGTCACATGACAATAACTGACATACCATACTTTCCTGCAGCATTAATTCCTGTACCGACAGGTTGCCCTGCAAACTGCAGCCCACCAATACCAATACCTGAATCAGAATGAGCAGACCATATCATCAGATAGGACATAAAAAATGAGGAATAAATACTTTGAGGAGCTAGGATTTATAGGAATGTTTTGTGGACAGTTTTAAAGAGATGCATGGTGTTATTAGCCATAAACTCAAAAATATGTGATTTTCTTTTCCTTCTTAAGCAACTCACCCTTATGTTATATTTCGCTAGAACTATGCATCCTCATTTATTTCCCATTACCATACCTGATATGCCATCAGCAGCGGGCACACCGTGTCCAAGGCCTAAAAAAAGAGAAATGTTGACTTTAACACAAAAAATGAACTGCTGCAAAACAAAATATCTGAACTAAATGTCCTAAAATGCTCTTACTTGCATAGTCAGGCTGTACACCAGCACTGTAGCCATTCCTATACCCTGCAGCAAAGTACAGACTATGTTAGTTGTTAATATCCTACAACAGAAATCCAACATTTTCTGAAAAAACAGCAACATTTCAGTGAACTCTTACAGAGCCATACTTGCTTCATGCTTCTTCCACCCAACTACTTAGCTTACACGCTCAAATAATCAGACAATTTTTTTTTTTAAAGCGCACCTCCAAATGAATGTCCATTCCCATATCCAGCTCCAAGATAACCTCCTTGCCCATAACCTGAGTGCACACAGGAAAAATATCAAAGTGAATCTTCAGATCAGGCTGCTCAACTGCTCTTAGTTAAGAACAAATAAATAAATAAATAGAAATCACTTTCCAGGCTGCATAATTTACTCTCTATTAGGATACAGTCCAATAGTTTATATTCCATCAAAAAAGGCAACAAAATTATTGAATAAATAAATACATTTAAAAAGCAGGCATCAAATACAGCAGATACCTGACTGGCTTGCATATATGTAAAGCAACTGTCAGCTTGCTAAAGCTCCTATAATACTGTGTGCTTTATGAGATTGACTGAGCCATCATCTCACACCACAACTCAGCTTGACTTTGTGGCCTGCGTGAGCCAACACTATCTCACCATTAACCCAGCAAAAAGCAATGGCTTCACTTTCAGTATTTTGCACACAAACACTGGAATGTAGGGACACGGCATGTTTCCAACTGGGTTTCCAACTGGGTTTAGCACCATTTCTGTTTTGAGCACCTGCTCCTACTTAACAAACGCAAAGCAATTTCAAAAATCACTTATAAACAAAATAACCTGTGCAAAAATCCAGCTACTGCTGTAGACATACCTTTTGTGTTCGTGCCCATAGATGCTCCAGCAGCTGCATTATAATCTGAAATGACAACATCAAAAACTCTTAATGTGTTAAGTGGCTGCTGTAACAAAGGCAGGTCTTAGTCCTGCAATTAACCTAATTCCACTAACTCCATGTTTTTGGACTGAGGGAAGAAACTGGAGTACCCATAGAAAACCCACACAAACACAAGGAAAACAGCTAAAGGTGGAGTCGAACCCAGGACCTTCTTGCTGTGAGGCAGCAGTGCCACCATGCCTTTGAACATAGTATATGACAGGGATGGACAACTCCAGGCCTCTAGGGCTGACGTCCTGCAGGTTTTAGATGTGTTCCTGATCCAACACACCTGAATCACCTCCTCAGTATGCAGTCAAGTTCTCTAGTGTCCTTCTAATGACGTCTATAGGTGATTCAGGTGTGTTGGATCAGGAACACACCTAAAACCTGCAGGATACCGGCCCTCGAGGCCTGGTGTTGTCCATCCCTGATGTATGATAATCATATTAGGACACACCGGAACTACATGGCATTCTCAGTTTACCAGGTCTAGGGATTTTCATCCATTGTCCATTTGGTACTCCTGATGGTCCACAGTCTGTAACACAGACAACAACCATACGTATATTAACATTCGACTTGAGGAACCTGCCAAGCAGGCAGAGTTTGTATTAATATAGGAGGATCACCAGTAACTCCTTTTTTCTGGCATGCTCGTTCATGCTCAAATGCTTTTAGAGCTGACGATAAAACCAAAGTTATTACAGTTCATTCAGAAGTTGATTCAGAAGTTAACATGACTGTATTAGAGCCGAACATTTGACTGATGCTGGCATACTGCTTCAAGCTGATAGGGAGGCAACAGCAACTCAAAAATCCCGAGAGCATCTCTGAGCACACAACATGTTGAACCAGATAGGCTACAGAGGCAGAAGACCACACTGGGTGCCAATCCTGTCAGCTAAGGACAGGAAACCGAGACTACAGTTTACATAGGCTCACCAAAATTGGACAATGAAAATTGAAAAAAAATGCTGCTTGGTCTGATGAATGTCAATTTCTGCTGCCACATTCAGGTGGTCGGGTCAGACTTTGGCATAAACAACTTTGGGTGACAGTACCAACTGAGCATTGTTTAAACACCACAGCCTAGTTGAGTATTATTGCTGACCAATTTCCATCCCTTGATGACCATCCTGTACCCATCATCTGATGGCTGATTCCAAGCAAGATAACCCGCCATGTTGCAAAACTCAAATCATCTCAAACGGGTTTGTTGAACATGACAATTTGTTCACTGTTCAAATGGCCTCCATATTCCAAGATCTCAGTTGAATATTGAGCACCTTTGGGATGTGGTGGAACAGGATGTGTTTCACCTCGCTGAATCTCAGGTCCAACCTGGTACTAGCAAGGTGTACCTTGGCTGGTAAATGTATACACATATAAACATGTCAATAATTTTGACTGTAAAATAATCTAATTTATTAGCAGCTTAAAAATCTTGCATTGATTGGGCTCAAGTTTGTACCATCACAGAATGAAACTGGGACAGAAGCTCTGTTTCTATTGCTCAAAGAAAAGAGAGAAATGTTTACCAGGTTTGGCTGGTTTAGCTCCCTGTCCCTTGGAGACTAAAGGTCTCCCATTCTCTGAAAGACACATCAACAATAGTGTTTAGAACAGTTATAACCAGGACCAGGGGTCAGGATTCATTCTTAAATTAACAACTGACATTTGTATTTGTCACCTTAATGGGTCTGGATGGTCTGTAAACGTTTATTGAGCATACTTTGAATTAAACTACCAATATGTCACAGGCAAGTTAGAGTGAACATTGTGGCCCCAGTTTCTCCTGCAGGGTGACTTTTGACACCGAGGTTGTCCAGTTCTGCCTTGGGCTGATGTTTGATGTTTGCTTGTTCTGGTGCAGTTGGTTCATTTACTGATATTATGGTTATTAAAAAAGAAAACAACAAAACAATGAAGGAGGAGAATATTTTCCTTGCTCCTAATAGATGGCAACGAGCTATGAGTAAGCCCATTCAAAAATTTTTTAAAAATGGTCATTTAATCTTGTATGGGGAAAAAATACTTTTACTTGAAGCTCTGTAGATACTTATCAGCATGCACTAATAGTAATATGACATACTGGAGATTATAAATAGATTATATTGGAGATAGTGTTAACACTATTAACAGTTTCTGTTAATGGTACTTGCCTTCTGGAAGGACTGCTGCCGGCTCTGGTGGGGGTTTACGCTGGGGAACCTCTTGCACAGGCCCGGCTGCGGCTACCTTCTCTCCCTTGAACTGTGGACCCATGGTTGCAGGTTTTAGGTGTTTGGCAGGAAGTGCTGGCAGTGGTTCTGGTGTAACTTGAGGGAGCAGCTGTGTCTGTTTGTAGCTTTTTTCTTGTGGCAAAGGAGAAAGCAGCTTTGGGTATTTCCCCTTTGTCAACAGAACGTGGCCACCGCTAGTCGGTTGAGGGGCGAAAGGCACTGCACCGCGAGTTATTGCTTGTTGGCGTGAAAGACCCTCCAATGGTGCTGCACTTGGCTGCTCAGGAGAAAGAACTCCACCTTTAAGGCCCTTTCCATTGAATTCACCTGCACCCTTTCCAGCTTGGCCCTTTGTTTTCAGCAGCCCGTTGTAGCCTGTGAAAATCGTTTGGAGATTCCCCAAGAGTAAAAGTTAAAAGGTTCAAACGTACACATCCTACAATTACAGAAGCACTCTTGCAGAATTATCTAATGACAGTCAGGTTATGTGATCTAAAGCTGGCACCAAACACACGCATGTGCTGGAGTACTTACCTGCATTAGCTGCTTCAGGCAACTGTCCATTAGGTACACCAGCAGGACCACCATACCCTGTGAAACACAATGTTTAAACACTGCAGACATTAGGAACACATGACTGGCCTTCAACAGTTGCAAAAATAAATTTGTTTTGTGATGACACGACTCAGTTGTTCAGTTCAGACAAACACTGTATGTGTTATGCAAGTGTTTTTTTTTTACCTTCACTTGGTGACACCGCTCCAAATCCCTTAGTAGTTTTTTGAGGTTTTGACCCTCCGTACCCTGCAGCATCAGAATGAGAACAGCATTGAAGATTGAGTCTAGCTGCTCAAGTTTCAAATATAAATTTGTAATCTGATAACTAAACCTTACCAGAAGGTTTCCCTCCATATCCACCAAGTGCAGCATTTCTGACTCTGTGACCTAGTGAATTTAACAAGTAGTAAGCAAGGCTGGTATTTATGGAAAACTGAAAATATGCATTAAAAATGACAGGATGACAATATAAGCAGAAGTGGGTGGGTGGATGGATTTTAATAAACAAATTATAAACAAAGATTAGCATTTAATAAGCTGTTACCATTGGGTTTGGCTGTGTATCCTTTGACTGCATTAGCTCCAGTGCCTGCTGCAGCTCCATAACCTTGGTCAGACATAATATTATATAAATATCACATTAAATCAGAAATATTTACAATATAACAAAAAAATATAATCAGTTACCAGTGGGTTTAAGTCCATATCCATTGGGAGCAGCTTCTTTTCCATAACCTTGAGATCAAATACATCATTACAGAAACTTCCAAACATAATTTAACCACATTTATTTTGTGATATACTTGCAGCGCCTGTATTACCCGGTTGGGGTCTTACTGCGCCTCCTCTGTAGGTTCCGTATCCTGTGAAAAATTAATGAAAACAAATGAGGTTGTATTTTAATCGAGATTAAAGATGTGCGCCAACATTTTGAATCGTAAATAAATGTGAAAAAGAAGAGATAGTCTCACCGTTGGGTTTGGCACCATAACCATTAGGAACGCTGCCAAACCCTGAAGAAATATATAAGAGAAAAATGAACGTTGTTCAGAAATCTTATCTGTGTTTCACACACAGATCCTTTCATTGAAATTATAGTCACATTTCTGCAAGTTTCACAAGCAGAAATATTATATTTCACTTACACTGTAGTAACAATAATAACTGTATTAATAAAATCTCTATATAGATTCTTGCATGTTAACCTACCATTCATCATGACTCCACTCCTGAAAGGTGCTCTGGCACCAGCATAACCTTAAAATTTGATAAGACAATGATTGTAGAACGTATTCTACTTTATAGCATGCCATATATACCAATATTAACTGTGATCTTTACCATTGGCGTTTGACCCTTGTCCGTTGGGAACACCAGCTGCAGCACCATAGCCTAAATTTTTTAACATTGCAGTTCAATCATGTTGAGCTGTACTGATGAACACATTGTTATCACTTGGCAGCAATCATTGTCCTACCTTGCTTTGGTCCCTTCATCCACCCATTTCCGTGCCGAGGTCCCAAACCCAAACCAGCACTGCCATAACCACCACTGTAGCCTAAAAACAGTTAATGAGTATATTACCCAAACACACCTGTGGGATTCAATAGTTGACGTCTACCTGCAGTGTGACTCACCTGCTATGGGCTGAGCTCCATAACCTTTATAACTGCCAGGAAACTGAGGTATTCCCACACCTCTGAAGACTCCCACACCCGGTCCTGTAATCACAGATATTTAGATGTTATATCAAAGTGACAGTCTTAATATTTGTGTACAACAAAGCAGCAGAAGATGTGTTACCTGCTCCATAAGGTGGTTGGCCATACCCCTTCATGGATTTACTTCCAGCTCCTCCTTGGCCTGTTAAATATAGGCTTGTTTAAAATATATTTGTTCTTTTAAAAGTCAAATAATCCAGCAGCCTATTCCCAAATGACCTTCTCTTACCGTCTGGTCTTGCCCCATAGCCAGTCAATGGACTAGCTGCAGCTCCATGACCTAAAGAATGATTATTATATACAAAACTGTGAAACTATTTCATTTCTTTTCTTTTTTTTAAAAAAACTTTATGTACTGTACAGGAGTTTATTTCTGGCAAATAATACCTTTGGTGTTAGGCACATTTCCAGTAGAACCAGCACTATAACCTGCAACAGATGTGAGGGTCTTAGTTTATTTGGATCCTGTACAGTAAGTATGAGAACACGAGTATGAGAACTTTACTCTAGTTAATCATGAGCTTGGCCAATTTGAAAACATTACGATTTTATAATACACAACCTGGTTATTTTACCAGCACCCAAATCTATAAACTATATACAAGAAAAATGAAAAAGTCTTCACATGACTGTGTACAGCCCTTTGAAAGATTATGTACACCCTGTCTGCTTTCATAGGAATTAAGAGTGTAATTGGGAAATTAAGGTGTATTTAATTTTTCAGGACATTCTCACATGACCTTACCATTACCTTTTGTTCCATGTGCAGCAGCTGCATTACCTACAAATAAGCAACATAACACGTTCTTAACTGATCAAGAAACTTTTTATAAACTATTGTCAAGAACATAGTGAAACAAAATGCTGGATAGATAACATAGAAATCATGACATTATTGCACTTTTAAAATCAAACACATACACTCATCATGCACGTCACTAGGACACTTGCCAATAAAGTTAGCATTCCAAAAATTTTGTGATCTTGCTTGTTAATTCGTTCTGCAACCGCCACAGCTCACAAGAGGGCTTCAATTCAAGATGTTAACAAAAGTGGTAAAAAAAAAGTTTTATAAAAGTAGAGCAGAGCTATTTAATTGTCTCCCATTACACTGCACAGGTGTAACCAACATCATCTCTACAGTACCATTGCCATTAGGTCCTTGCCATCCATATCTGCCAACTTGAGCGCCATAGCCTGCAAACAGAGCAAAATTACAATTGAACCATGTCATCGTTCAGTGCAGCTGTGCGAGCATTCATGAGTCTTCATTATAACACATGTATCGTAGCACCTTTTGTTTGCTGTCCATTTGTTGGACCGGCTTTAACACCATATCCTGCAACAAAGAAATTCACACAGTGATTTTATGACGGGAGTGAGTCACTTTAAACATGGGGAAATGCCTTCAATATGCTGTATCTACCATTAGAGTTAGCTCCATTTGGGTGGGATGAAACTGCTGGATATCCCCCTAAATTAGAAACATGATGCAAACAGAGATCAAGTGTTAGCGCACAGCTATGATTCTGCGATGCATCATAACTACAGAATATGCTTCAATGTAGAGCAACAATTTAAAATGGTAAAATAATAAAGAAAGCACTGCTTTTTTTTTTGTATAGTCTCAAAATTAGGCTCAAATATGGAGTTTGGGTTTGGTCCTTCAGAAAGCTCTGACTGCAATGCTTCAAGTAACCTGAAAATGTTTTTTGGCGTGCTTTGGTGGAATACTCACCCTGTGGTTTTCCACCTTGTCCGTTTAATACGCTGGCTGCTGATCCATAGCCTTAAAATGCAAAAAGATTTTTTAATAAAACAAAACAACAAAATAACAATAACAACACTTATATTTATTTAATATTTATTAGGTTTATAAACTGATTTTAGTGAACTCAGGTGTCCTTACCTTTTGTCCCCAATCCCTTGGCCATACCAGCAGGTGCACCGTAGCCTTAAAGATTTGTATGTTATGAGTCACAGGTCGCAAGTAATGAGATTTTGGTAAATGTGCACAATAGTTTTATGGAAACAGATTTACCATTTGGACCCGAAACACCAACTGCTGGCCTGTAACCTGAGTGTAACAGCAGTAAAATGACATCGTGAAATCAGTTAAAGCTGCTATGCAGATTTAGTTAATATTCACATTGTGTAATCACTGACCGACTCCTTTTGTAGGATATCCAGTTTGTGGCCCCATTGCCCGGCCCACACCTTACAAAAAAGATGATGAGGACATCAACCTCAAAATCTGGCAAACAGTTGAGTTTGTGGTTTTGAAGCTGTGAAGTTCATTTACCTTTTGATGGCATCAGCATTGTTCGGACACCTCCAGCATTCTGCGGTTTCCTTCCTAGAAATAAAGAGTGTGAGACTGTGAAGCGAAGCCGTGGCTTTACAGTATGTGGAACAAAGTCACAAATGCAATGAAGGCTTTTCTCATTGACAGAGAAGTGAACAGGATGTGATGGATTCACCGTTAAGCTGTGGCCCATTGGGTACTCCACCTGCAGCACCGTGACCTTAAACACAACACAGAGAGTGTAAATTACCGCTTTAAAATTAATAACAGTGAGGAAGAAGAAACATTTAGCTGGACACATTAATTTTTACTCCTCATATTTTAAAAAAATGGTTTTCAGTTCTTTATTTTGCATCATAACGATGCATCAGATATAATTAGACAGCAAATTCAGCCAGTTTGTAATTTACTTATCAGTTCAGAGATGAAACACAGATGTTTACATCCCTCACAAGAACTGTTCTGTGCATATATTTATATTCAGTTCATCCGCAGTTATCCGCAACATAACTTTGACAGGAGAAAGTCAATATCAGATATGAAACAAGCAAAAATATTTTTTACTTATTTCACTTCTTCACTTTTTAACTTATTTTTAAATATAATTTTGGAGCATTTAAGCAATTTTAAGAAATATGTATTTTACATGTGGTTGAAGAGAGGTTTGATTTCTTTGTAATTCCACTTAAACATGTGTGCACTGGTTGCTTTAGATATTTTTAGTTAAATATAAATTAAAAAGTATTAGCACATAGATTTTGAATTATTCTGTTTTCCTCCTTTAATTTACATATTAGGATCCAAAAAAAGTTTGAAAAAAGCTGATCTTTTTTCTTTTCTTTTTTTACATTGATATTTAATTAAGTTTAATCCCACTCTTTATCCTGGAATCAGACTTTATTTTTTATTATATGCTGTGAGGAACGCTGTTGGAAAGACTTTGCTCAAGCCAATGGAGTGATTGTGTTGGGGGGGTAAAACTATTCTCATTCTTTCTCACAGAAGGATGTTAAATTTAGACCGCCGCTGCTACAGCAGGCAAGCTGCCTTTGATTTCACAAACTGAGGCCGGGAGTAAAGAGAAAACCAAATTACGCAGTTCCCTCGCAATAGTTGGTAGAGAGCCGAACACACACGAGAGGTTTACCGCACGTCTTTCTAATATTTCAGTTTGACATGATTGTTTGAAATTTGGCAGGCAAACCTGACTGACTGAAAGACATTCATGTCATTTCTGTTTCCTTGTTATCTGAACTACGTGGAGTCCAGATAACATGACTCCTGAGATTTTTGGGAGTGCAGCCAAGACATTGTGGGAGTCTTTCTTTTCTTCTTTTTTTTAATTCTGGAATGATTTTAGAAATTGCTTTTTTGTATTATCTCCTCAAATTATTGAGCTAAATATTTAAGTCTCAAACTTTTCCCACACATTTAAGCTTTGGTATTATATTAAATTAAACCCTCAAAGGTTGGATGATTATGCTTTCCACTCACCATTGTTACGCTGTTTTGTCATTACATTTTTCAGCATGAATATTTCATACATTAAGATCTAATGTGTCATTTTAGAGTTCCCTTTATGTTTTTGAGCAGTCTATATTGTACCCATGCAGAGGAAATCTCATACAGGTGTGGTGAGTCGAAATCATATCCATTTTCCTGTATTGGTCAGAAAGCTGCAGTTTGCTTTTGATGAAATAAGACTTTTTTTTTCAGTGTCAGTCACAGAACTGACTGCAAAGCCAGAGGAAGTCATTCAATTAAAGCAACATCAAGGATAAATATTCTGATTGTCTGATTGTTACTTTCTAAAACTCCTATCACTCCTTTGAAAAAAGGAAAGACTGACATCAAGTGCAGGAAAGGAAATGATGGAATACAGCGTGAGACACAGAGCAGCCCCTCTGTGCCAATTACATCATCCTTGGCCATATATCAGCTCATAACTCAAACCCAGTGTTGCTCGTTCTCTGCAGCACACCTCACACAGAACAGATCAGGCCACATGGCACCCTGACACACTGTGACGGTTTTACATGCTAAGTGGTTAATTCATGCACCCTCTATACATTTACATTGATCCGAACATGGCTTGTCTATAAAACAAGGCACTTACTGTATTTTGAATTGTTAATAGTGTCACATGGCCTCAGTCATAATAGCACAAATCCCACACAAATAAATGCACATTTAATGTTAAACATCCACGAGACCGTGATTATCACATTATTTTAGATTTGACCTCTGCACTTCAGACACTCACCCCCCGTGTGTGCTGCCTGCACCAGCCAAAGGATCACTGCACTCTGAAGAAGTAGTCGTCCCAACATACTGGACCTAAAAGAAGGAGAGCCCAAAAGTGCTTTTGAGACCCAGCAGGAAGATGAAGACGGTGAAGCGGATGTTCTGAAATGGGGAATCTAACCTGATTACGAGGGCCTAATATAAGCTCAGGTCTAAGGCGTCCCTCCTCTCACCAGCTCTCTTTGTGCTCTCCAGACCCTCCCCCAGTTACTGGCAGATGCACCCGAGGTGTGCACACACTAAGTGAATAATTGGCCTCTTAAAGTACATTAACACTTAACAGAGAGAAGCAAAGAGAGGGAAATTACCAGATTGGACATTGACTGATGACCCGTGGAACGTGCATTATACGTACAGGCTGGGCCAGCTGTTCTGGACTGATTTGTGATCACTGTCATAGTTTTAAAGTATACGCATAGACTTAAACGATTTTCTCAAAATTCCTTGATTTTATGTATTCTTCAGATATTTAACACATCCATGAGCAAGAAAAAAATGAAAGTATACTCTCTGTCATCTCTAAGGTTTTGTACATCAGGACATTCTGAAAAAACAAAAACAAAAAAAAAACGATAAAGTCTTTACAAGGTCTTAAAATTAGGTAAAGAAACCCTCAGACTAACTGCAACACTTGACATATTACACTGTATTTATTTAACAAAAAGTAAACCAAAGTGTAGAAGCAGAAGACAAAACGCAGAAGTATACCCCACAATTCAGTAGAACCACTTTTAGCATCGATAATGAAGTAACGATTTTCTATACTTTATCAGTCTCTAACATGGTTTTGGAGGAATTTTAGCCCACTCGTCTTTACCGTATTGTTTCAGTTCATTGAGGTTTGCATGCATTCATTGCTGAGCAGCTCTCCTAAAGTCCACGGCATTTCAGTCAGGTTGAAGTCTGGACATTGGGCCACTGCAGCGCCTTGATTCTCCTCTTTTTCAGTTGTTTTGTAGATTTTCTGCTGTGCTTGGGATCATTGTCCTGTTGCATGAGCCAGTTTGGGTC
>VUQJ01002506.1:0-11200 GCA_015108635.1 Andinoacara biseriatus | reverse complement strand
AAAGGACAGAAACTGTTTTTTGGGGAGGCATAAATAATTTGTGTGGCATCTTAATGTGAGACCTGATTACTCTGCAAATAGTTGTACAAAAAAGAAAAAAAAAAAAAAAAAAAAAAAAAAAAAAGCGCCTGAGGTCTTTTCTGCATTTTAATGTGAATAGCTGTTTATAACGTTATTATTTGCTATATTATTACATAAGTTTTGAAAATTTACAACTCATTTGCATTTTAAGTTGCAAAAATAATTTGTTAACCATGTTTGTGGTTTTTACATTAAAAAAATCTAAAAATTTTTTACTCAAGTTCTATGTTTTTATGTGATTTTAAGTCCAATGCATTAACACAGTACGTCAAAATGAAAGAATAATTATACAATCACACACATGTGGTGGTGCTGAAAAAAATGATACCAAACAAGGTGAGGTAAACAGTTTCTAAGGTGAACCATAAAGGTAAAAACAAAGGTAGTCAAAAATGGCCAAATATACCTCGGACCCAGTAGAGCTAGAAAGACATTCTGTGAGTAGACTTTGTAATTTTGGAAACTCTCCATCCATCCATCCATTTGACCCAGACGCTTCAGTCAGAATGATTTCCTTAAGAAGAAAAATATTTAGATATAACCACAGCCATTGTGGCATAAAACATTCGTTTGTGGACAGAACTGACTATTCTACCCACTGTTGAGTATAACATTGATGCATCTGTTTTTATGTTGCATAGAGGAGAGTGAGCTAATTTTCAGAGGCTATAAACAGGAACTGTAGTCAGCAGTTTTTGTTTTTTCCTGCTGTTTTTGTTCCATTTTGCTTATTGCTCTGGCCCTCTGTGACAGGACCTCTTGCTGTGCCAACACTGACACAAATAAGGAGGGTTGTAGTTCTTGCTGCAGGGCATCTGTTTTTGTGAAAACCCCTTAATTCACAAAGCTGGTAATTTTTGTGTTTTTGCACTCTGATCGCCCAGCAGGCTCTAAAATTTCAGGTAATGTTTATCCGATTGCTGTTTGGCACGTGGAACTGAACGTTAGCATTTTCTTCCTTTCACTCTGATTATGTTGTGTTTGTACTGTCCTGCATGGCGATTGGAGACTTTTGTTTAACTAATTTTGGCTGAGTTAATCTCTATTATTTCCATATATTTCCCAGATTTTATAGTTTACCTGCATACATGTACCTTTATCTAAAGACTAAGTCATCCAAAAAATGCATCTCAGAATCTCAGGAACTTTATATTATTTTCATCAAAACAGTAAGTAAATACTGTGTAATCAAACTCATCACATTAAAGTTAACATATACTATAAATATCTGATTTTAGGAGTGCAAACACATCTACAGGAAAAGGGGGAGGAAAAAAGAGGGAGTATCATGCGGGACAGAAATAGAGCATAGACAGTGGTTAAAGAAGTGAGGAAAATTCAAGTGCAAGAATGAAATTCAGAAGGAGAAAGCAAAAGCGGCAGCAGAGAGACTGAAAAGAATACAAAATAGGGTCAAATTTAGAGGGGTATAGTGGATAATGACAAAGAGAGGTGAATAGGCAAGAGAGAAAGCGAAACTGATGTTCTTACAAAAATGGATTTCCAGTAGCAAAAACAGCAGCATCTGAGATGAGCTCATATTAGAGTGCAGCGAAGGAGAGGATGATACTGAGACAGAAAGTGGGAGTAAAAGACAGACAGAGGGAGTTTGATTAAGTACAGAAAAGATGGACTAAGACACCCGCAGGAAAAACTACCCGAGGGCCCAGTGAGTGATGAAGTGGAGGTAGTCAAAGTGAGATAAATGTCTAAAGTAATGCTGGAGCATTTAAAGGGATTACAAAATGTGCAACATAAGAAGAGGAGCTAAAATAGTGGAGGAGAGACCAAATGAAGAGGAAGACCAGATGTGCTTAACAGCTTTTTATTCGGACATTTTCTGCAAAAAAAAAAAAATAATAATTAAATCCATTCATTTTACATGTGGAATCCTTTTTTTAATGCAAATATCTATTAAACATGCAAATTTACTTCTATTTTGACCTTTTTATAAGGGGTAACAGTATATAATAAAACCCAACTAATAACTGTCTGTCAATTTCAGCCTGTTTGATCATATTTATAGGTAAATTATTTACACATGTAAACACCTCTTATGCAAAATAAAACATCACTCAAAATACACAAGATCTCATTTAAATTTAAAAATACAAACTGTATTTTAATTATGGAAAATGCATGTATTTTTACAAGATGGTTCATTTTTATTTTACAGTATTTCTTTATTGCACCCCATCTGATCAAATATTACTGCTTTTAAAAATATATATATTTCATTTAAATTTTTATTATTGTTGCTTTTTTAGTGCAGTTATAGCTTGGACCAATGCTACACACCGTATTTATAACCCAAAATCCTCTATAGCCCTACCTTTACTGAGGCGCAATCAAAAAGTTACTGGTATCTATCCAAAAAAATTTATTTAACTCCTTTTCATGCAGATTACTTGAGATATTCTAAGTAATTTAGCTTCCTGGATGTCCCATTTTTGTCCCCATGCACCTGGAACTTTGCAGTGTATTCTGGATCTCTTCCAGTGTGTCAAAAATGACAATACAGAGCCTGGCTTAGGACTGCTGAACGTTTTAAGACATTGAGAATGAAATTTTTAATTTACCCAAAATGAACCTCCATAATCTTATCAAAAATAGTTACTTTAACACAAGCAATATACATTTTGTAGCTAAAACTATGACTGTAAGACCAGACAACTGTTTCAGAAGGCAGCAAAACAGGATACTCATCTGAACATTGTGTTGTTATAGAAGACAATTACAAAATAATTTGTTTCTTAATTTTGAGGACTTCTTGTTCCCTGTACGCTGGAAGTACAAAAACATATTATGGTTAAAAATAGACCCGACCAAGGTTACTGTGCCCCAAGACTGCGGGAGATTCACCATGGCAAATTTAATAAGATGATCTTAAATGTTATCCATCAGTTAAATGGTAAGTGATGAATTTCAGAGAGAGAATTAAAACGGGAAGTGCATATAAAGAAATTAAGTAAAAGAGGAAGTGTTCACACAAGATGAAAAAAGAGAGAAAGGCCAGAGTAGAGAGTGAAGAGAAGACAGAGATAGGAGTGACGGTGTGGGGGAGACGTGTGAAGGAGGAGAGCGTTGAGGCTGGAGAGAAGCATTAGAAAAAACCAGAGCGGTCATACTTGGTAGGAGAGACAGGGAGGGAGAGTTAAGAGGAGGAAGAAAAATGGTAAAGGATGAGAGAGAGAACCACCCACATACAATAAAAAGCAGTAAGCGCTTGGCTCTTAAGTTCTCCTCGCAGCACTTTCTCTCATTAGATGGCAGCCTTTATTGCTGAGTGGCTAAAGACAACGGGACACTCGCTGCTTATTCTGCTGTTTTTCTGCTGCTATCTGGCCTTTAAATGTTAATATAACGTCTGCTGCTGATACATGTGCTTAATTAAAAATGGGCCACATAATAGGAATTCTAGATTTTCTCCTTTAAGGTGTATATATAATTGAAAATTCAGTGGTGATACTAATAATGTGCTGATTACTTATTACCACGCATCTTCTCGGGGTCCTGAAAAATGGAGCCAGTGCAGAAATGTCAAAACTGCATTTCCTCTAGTGGCCACTTGAGCCTGAGTCCAGAAGCGAGTCAATCCCCGTAGAATCCAACATTAACATGCCCAACTTTATAGAAGTGAGCGCTCCACCCTCTTGGCAAAAGTTCAAGATTATGGAAGCTTGTTTCTGCCAAAAAAAAAAAGTTATTAACTCAAAATTTTGAGAAAACACCTCGAAAATTTGAGTTAACAACCTGAAATATTCGAGTTACAGATGGCAAATTTTTTTTGAGTAAACAAGCTTCTATATGACATGACCACGGCCAAAGTGCTAAACTGATCAAATCTTAGAAAAATGCACAAAAAAATCCCAATATACCATGTCTTCAAATTATTACTTAAAAAGAAAAGTACATATGGTGCTTATGAAGTTTATGACGCCATCTGTCAAAAATGATGTTTTTGAAATCCATCAAAAATATTTTTAAAGCTAAAAACGACAAATTCGCATTTTTATACCAAAATTTGAGCTGGCAAACTGGACTTCCAAGAGGTCAGAAATGAATCAAACATAAAAATAAGCACACAATGAATTTTTCTGTTCATGGTGTAAACGTGTAATTTGGCATCTTAATCAAAAAAAATATAAAGTGCTTTACTATTTTTTCTACTTTATTTAATACAGTAAATTTTAAAATGCATGAATAACAGTAATTATATTTTTAGTTATAAAGGTAATAAAATACATTTTGATTAAAGCCTTTGTGCATATTGGTAGCTTAAGCATTACAGAAACAAACAAAAAATTATTTTGGTAATTACCACTACTGCCTGTAGTTGTGGCATAAACCTTGCATTAGATGGTTGTCTCAAAAATGTGTAAGTAATGTATAATAACAAAACCAAATGCTAATGACAAATAGCCTTAAGGGAGGAGGGCAGAGTAAAAAATATTGTGAAAATGCAGAGAAAGTCAGTTATGAAGACAAATTCATGGATTATTTTTCATTTATTCAGGTATAGGTGAACAAAGCCAGAGGTATTCTTGCAGGGATCTTTCAGTCAAGTAAGCTGAGTCCAGTAAAGAGAAATTCTCTGCTGCTGACTGATGTGCAGCGAGGGCGTGATGCAAAAACATCCTCACCTCAGGTCTGTCCTGGATTTAGGTTGGACTTAAAAAAGAGCAGAGCCTGAGAGTTTGAGGGGAGCTTGGCAGGAAGTCAGAGCAGCGGGCAGGTCATTAATACATTCAGGGCCAAGTCCATCAAAGTCTTTAACAGCTGCTACAAGTATCATAAAACCTCTTCAGTGATTAACTGGCAACCTGCGCAGTGACTTTAAAATGGGGAACCATTTGTTTTCTCTACCTTCAGGCTCTGGCTGCACCGGGCATGATTTGCAAGTCCGTGTGTTTAATTTAGCTTTTTTGATTGACTCGCCTTAATAAATAGAAAATTTGTCAGCTTTGAAGCAGTTTAACAGACTCAAACTTTTAAGGTCCTATTTTTAAACCCACTCATGAGACCTCATGGGAGGTCTGTGAATGCAGAGAGAACAGTTCGAGGCCCGGCCATCAGCAGACTGCAATGCCTTCTGGGACCTGTACAAAAGCAATGGTAAGAACAACAACAAAAAAAGGAGCATGACGACAATGGGTCCCTGCATGCGCACAGATCAGAACCTCGTTGAGACTTAATATTAGACTCCTCTAGATAAACGTTGTTGACCAAAGGCTCGTTTTGCGTCATCTAGCCTGGAGCAGGAATAATTATCGAGTGAGTTTGGGCTTTTGAGCAGGAGCAAAAGCACACCGCTGTCATGCAAAAGGATGTACAAGCTTTATAACCACAAAGTGTGGTTTTAAAGTAAGAGCAGAAAAATAATCATCATCGCGTTTTTGTGAATCACAAAAAACAGCTTCCATGAATTTAAATGCTCTACGTACACGTGTCTAAGCAAACAGCTCTGCTGCTTGTTGGGGACTCAAACAGTCACAACAGGATGCTTGCATCAGAGGACATTTACACCAAATTGGCCCTATCTCAGCCTCTTAGGTTCCACCTGGAGGAGCTCCCTGGGGCTTGAGGCCACGCTGCTATTTGGAAGTTCCATTTACAATGAATGGCAGCCTGCAGTGCCACTATTGTTCATGTGACATGCTGCTGGCAGTGAGCAGCATCACTGCAGATTAGAGCTGTGCTGCATCAGAGGCTTGCCAGCACTGACTCCAGTCAGAGCAGCAGTAACTGGTGACATATTGTTATCAGCAGACCCCGGCTCTCTACCTTTGTCTGTGGTGCACTTAGCGTGTGCTGTGAGGATCTAAATGGTAAAGAAAACAGGACGAGATACAGTAGCAAACACACCCGTTTGCATCATCCTTTATTGTTGCTGTTGCCACATCCTGCGTCACTTTATTAGTTGTGTATTATTGTTAATAAAGCAATAATTGCGCCTTTTTAACAAGAGAGAGCTTGGGATGATAATGTGGTTCCCTGTAGAGAAGCACTACTATTTAAGAAATGCAAGAGAAGAAGAGAGCGGGCCAAGTGTGCTGAGCTGAGGAGAATTGTTTCTACCGTAGCCAAGAGGAAAAACAAGATGGAAACGGCAACCAAAAGCAATGAGACGGAAACCGAAGAAAGATTAGAAGTATGAGGAGAAGTGAGTTCAAGATGCAAACATGAGCCAAAAAATAGAGCAGGAAATTTTAAAGGTGCGGGGAGTGAAAAATGAGGATGTTCAGGCTGGAGAGAGACGTCTGAGGGAGGCAGATAAGAAAGAGAGGAAATAAAGAGCGGTTACAAATAGCCGCATGCACAACGCAGGTGGCAAAGCTGGCGGGAGAGAAGAGATGAGGGTAGATCGGAAGAGGGAGCACAGTTCAGGGTAGAGAAGGGACGCACGGACGGGGAGTTGATGATAGATGGGAGAAAAAGGGTGTAGAAATTTCAGGTGAGAGTGTGCGTGTCGTGGGTGTTGGAAAAACTTTTGGAAAAAAGAGGAGAGCGGGAGCGATGGAGTAAGATGGGAGATGAGTAGAAGGTTTATCTGCAGTGCTGTACCACAGTCAGTGGAGCCTTGTAAAGCCGTCAGCATAAATTCCCCCTCGCTATGCAGATCTTAAACGCATCTGCATTCCGGCAACTGCACATCCGCCACTGCAGAATTAATCTCATCCACATCATTTAGGCATCAATAGACCGTCGGCAACATAACCTGCAGGCATGAGCAGATCCCTGCCACTTCCTCTTTTGTAAATGGCCCACTGTGCAATATGTTTGTTTAGCCACTCAGAATGAGTAAAAGTCTGATTTGTGTCGCTCTTATTCAAATAAAAGTTAAATAACTGAATCTCCAGATTAGTTCATCTGCATCCAAACTTCCCCCTAGAGGTTAAGTAGGGTCCTAAAATTTAAGCGATGAGCCAACGGGTCACAGGAATGACCTAAATCAGCAAATTGCTGCTCTGCAGCAGACGCAGCATGTCTGTGTTTATTTCTGTCTGCATTCTTACTGGAGGGAAAAAGACAACTTAATTAGGAACGGGGCAGCGAGAGCACTGCAGCATTCAGAAGTAAACATAAGGTTTTACTCAGTAGTCCTAAGCAGGGAATGATACATGCAAAATGACTTCTTTTTTTTTTTTGTGCGATTTTAAAGGTTCTGGCTTCTCTCTGTCACACAGTGACCTGCCAGAGCAAAACATCTATACTGGGACGCATGAAAAACGTAATTTGTTGCACCGCTTGGCTGTCAAAACAACCATGAAGGATATAACAGATTATTCCTCAAAACAGCCTGCAAGAAATACAAGAAAAATGAGGCGTGTGAATAAAAAATGTTCCCAGTCATGTACAGTTTGATATATGTGGCACAAGAAAAAAAATGAATGCATATGAAACATGGAACAAAAATATGTTTTTGAAATGCAACATTTTTCCCCCTCTGGTGATAAGAAACTTTGAGATTGCTCTGATTCATCCATCAGTATGAGTGCGTTATAGAGAGCGCAGCCCATTTTTTAAATCTAGTATTAGTGATGTGTGCACACGGAGTGGATATTGTACGCCTCTGTTCATAAATTTATATCAACCAAAGTATTTGTGAGTAAAATGTATTTAAAGTTCTTTTTGTTGTTGTCTGATTGGAGCACTGCTGAATGTGGAATCAACATCATCATTTGTCCATTTATGGTTCAGTTTTTGGTGTTTTGGTTTGGTGGGACCAGTTTGGTTTTAGGATATAGAAGAAGAAAATCGCAGCAGCACAGATGATGCTTTTATAAGATGTGGCACGTGCACGACAGGAAGACGAGCAATATTCTTCTCCTAATTCTGCACATCATGCGCGAAGCTAAAGTTTAACTCTGCATTCACCAAACGGTGCTACTACAGGCTATCCATGTCCTGAGGACAGGGGGGACCCTCTTCAATCAGTGCCCCCTCAGCACGCTTGCAGACATGAAAATGTCACCTCACTGCAGCTTCTTAGACAGCTAAGAAAATGTTGCAGCCAAGATATTTTTAAAGACTTAAAACAAATTCACAATGCATGTTTTTTCTGCGCGCTTTAGTTGGAGTCTGCCGTTTGTGGAAGCTTGTTTCCACCACTGTAAAAAAAAACACAAACAAACTCAAAGCTCAAAATTTTGAGAAAATGATTTGAAATTTCAATTATGTATGTCAAATTTTTGAATTAATGTTGAAATTTTGAGTTAATAAGTCAAATTTTGAGAAAATAAATCAGGGATACTGACACTGGGAAGCTAGTATGATTTATTAACTCAAAATTTTGAGATTCCTAACTCACAAGCTTCCATAGTTGCTAGCTTAGGTCGACAGTGAGGAATTTTACGAGGGCAAAACCAGTAACCTTTGCATCCGTGTTTGCCCTTTAGCTTTTTCAGGGATCAGCTGTCTCTCATCTCTTTTAAAGGAGATAATAATGCTCACTTCCAACTCTGCACTTTTATTCATGGACTTTTCTGCAGTAGCTTTGCAGTTCTAAATAATCCTTGTTTATCTGAGGACTTTGGTGCAACATCTTATAGCTCTCTTCCATCTTTCTTTCTTCTAATTTTTTTGGCTTTACCAAACAAAAACAAGACTTTAAACAGCAGGTGGGTGGGGCTGTTGTGTGTACAGGCTGAGATTACCATATTAGGCTCAACCCCTCTCTTTGACGTCATGCAAGAATATGCCTCCTATAATTCAGCTCCTAGACACCGTGCTCAGTTCATCTTACCCACCTCTTCATAGTTCTGGAACCAGCTGGCAGCTCCCACTTACAGTAAATGAAACGGTACACCTAATGCCAGGTCAAAACACTTTCCCTTTGTTACAGCCCAGTCCAGCCTTGTGTACTGCACTATAATCCCACTCAGCTCACACCAGTTCGCTGCTCTTCAGCCTAATTCAGTCCAGTCCTCTACTGATGTCTGAAGGTCATCCTGGCTGAGAATTAATTTATTGCATAATAAACCAGCTACATTAAAATGGCAAACTGGAGCTCATTACACAAAGGTCAGACACATCCAAGATGCTGAGGTCACGGCGTTTCCTCTTCCCTCTTCCCGGTGTGGCTAATAGAGCTTAATCAGTCTCATTACTGCAGAAATAAATTATCTTAGGTACGAGAACCAAAGTGCTTTCAGGTTTTGGGGATGACAGTCGACTGCGCAGTGACTGTAAAAAACTCCCAGTAGCACCATGGAAACTGCCTTTGCCAGTCAGCAACTCTGTCATTTTCCATTCACTTGACAATGGTGGTAACTGGAGGTATTAATTTGTCTGTCAGCTGTTGATAAAGGGGCCACTGACAGCGGAGACATCTTTTTTTCTTCTCACAAATGTAATACTTTGAAACTGCGAAAGTGTCAGCCGAGAAAAGCGGCTGCATCAGTGTCAGGTGGAGAAATCTCTGATTTGTAACCACGACTCGCCACCCGCACAGATAACCTGACAGCTGGTCATTCACAGCGGACTCAGTGGTCACATTCAGGATTCAGGGCTTGTAGCTCGGTGCCAGTGATTTGTCACTCTTCTCCAAAGAAGCAAACTGTGCTTGAACTTGACAGGATGAGCCACGAGTTTGTGGAGCAGCAGTTTGTGTGTGTGTGTGTGTGTGTGTGTGTGTGTGTGTGGCCTTTGAGTATTTTAAATCCTTGCTGTCCTGATGAGCGCAGTGAGTCAGCCCTGAAGACTTCTTTTAAGCTCCTTTAAAGCTTGTTTTGATTGGCCAGTTGTCTGAGTTTGACACAGAACTTGTAACCTATCTTCATCTGTCTTTTAGAGTCATCCTTTCTTTTATTCATTTATTAAGTTAAATATTTTAGAGCCCAGACACTATTATGAGCCGATGGTAGCTATTTGCCAATATATCAGTGTCTGCGTTTAGAACGGCCGATAAATGATGATTTAAAAAGAAAACGAGAGGAGAAACACCCTTCAACCATGTTAAGAGTGCATTGTATGTCCACTGGAGGCTCAACGAGTAATCCACATCCTCTTATGACAATAAAACTAGATTATTTTTAATCATAATCATATTATCTTAGCGAGGACTCATAACTGCACATACATTAGCAAACATTTGAGAAATCCATTTTCTTCATGTGTCTGAAAGAAAACAAATATTGGCCGATATAGCTGATCTTTAAATCAAATTTCTGTATCGATCTTAAAAATCTTGTATCAGTTCGGCTTTATTCTTTACTCTTCACTCTCATGTATTTATAGAAATATTCTAATTTAGACGAATATGTTTCACACTTCTTCTATGTTGGAAGTGCTGCTGGTAATTTGGTAACTTCCATTTACTGGGTGCCATCAGTTCAGTAACTTCTGTCTACAGTTTCTGTTTCTATCATGAAGCTGTACATGAAACCCTAAACAGAGGCCAGAAGCACAGTCTCTATTTTTCAGTCATTGGAACAGAACAGATGAGCTTCAATCTCCAACGAATCCATTACTCTACTCAGACACAGCGACTGGCATTTCATCACTCTAAACGCAAGTTTATGCAACCTAAAGTCCATTTTTACGCTTCGAGTGTGATTTCTTCGATTTTGTGTGCATGACTAAAGTGATTGTTTTTTATTGTCTCTGAGCGCTGCAGAAGCATATGTGACCTACACTCAGTGCTGTGCCTGAATGCAACCCGTGGAGGACTGAAGCTGCTGCAACAGTGTTTCTGTCATGAATAGGTTCATTTTACTGTTTTCAAAGGCTATAAAACTTCCACTGTATAAAACTGTCCTGTAGAGCTGCACAGTTATGCCAAGAGTTGTCACAATTAGTTTGATCAATATCAGGATTACCTAACAATATTACTCACATCATGCAAAAACTGAACTATTTAACTGCTCTTTTTAACACTGAAAATATACAGATATGAACTGCACAAAATCAGAAAAGTGATGCACACACAGACAAGACAGCAAGAGTATCAGAGCCAAACATGTCATTTTATAGATGATCTGCTGTCCTGTAGCAACTAGGTCACTATTTGTGGAGGAATTTCTGAATTTCTCTTTAAAATCTGAGCGGTTCTTTTTTTTTTTTTTTTTTTTTTTTTTTTTTTTACTATTTTTTTTTTTTTTATTTTTTTTTATTAAAA
>VUQJ01002505.1:0-10386 GCA_015108635.1 Andinoacara biseriatus | reverse complement strand
TAATTGATTTAGATGTTTTAAGACTACATGGCCAGGAAGCAAATGATTAATTCTTTTACAGTCCAAATTTTATCACATTTGGCCTTAAAGGTATATATGTGTTTTGAGGAATGTTGTTTTTCATTTAATTTGAAAAATAAAAAAAAACCTTAAATACGAATGAATCACATGCATTTGTCTTTTGCTCTTTCAGGGACTCATCCAATGAGTCTGGGGCAACAGACACTGTGGGAATAAGTATGAGCATAAGTGAGATAGAAGATCCAGACATGAAAGGCAAGAAGAAGAGAGGGCGGCCTGGCAAACAACCACCGGTATCAGTGCTTGTTAAGAAAGGCGAAACTAGTTGGAAAAAAATCTGCTCAGAAGACTTTGCATGTGTCTCTGTTTTTGTGTGGTTGTTTTGGAATGTGTGATTGGACAGATCAAGCTGTTATATTTCCTTCCGTGTAGGTCTGTGTTTGTGGATGGGTGTACATGCAAAGGTTTCTTTACAAACGTCCTAATTTACATTTCCCTGACTGTAGACATCCAATAAGAAACCACGGAAGTCACCGACAGACAAGGCTATGGGTGTGGCCAGAGGGCGAGGGAAAGCCAACGGTGTGGCTCAACATAATGGAGATGGCGGAGATCCAGTCACTCTATTTGAAGTGGTCAAACTGGGCAAGAGTGCCATGCAGGTGGATAAACATAGCTTTGATTTCATTTTTAGAAGTGCCTCCAGAGTTTAAACACCAATATATATTTACAACATTTTCTGCTTACAGTCAGTGGTGGATGAGTGGATTGAGTCATATAAACAGGACAGAGACTTGGCGCTGCTAGACCTTATCAATTTTTTCATCCAGTGCTCAGGTTGCAAAGGTAAGCTGCCTTTTACTTAAATCTGTCATCCTGTGCATGTGTGTTACATGACAAGAATACCAAATCTGCTTTTGTTGGTCTTTAATCAGGCACCGTGAGGATTGAGATGTTCAGGAACATGCAGAATGCAGAGATTATCCGTAAGATGACTGAAGAGTTTGATGAGGTAATTATCTGCTAAAATAAGCAGAAATAAACATCATTTAAATAGTTGCAAGCATGCATTTCTTTATTATTTATTTATGCACTGATTTTGCTCTCTGTTGAAGTTTTTTGGACAGTTTGAGCTCTTCTGGTTATAAGAGGGAAAAGCTACATATTTGATCATTTCTAACTGACAGCTCATATCAGTTTATTGTAATATCCTTTTTCAGTTATATTCAGTTATATATATTTTTTTATTTAAAGTCTGAACAAAAAAAAGATAAAAAATCTACAGTAACTCCAATCTGTCCGTTTTTGTCAACAGGACAGTGGGGATTATCCTCTCACCATGCCGGGACCTATGTGGAAAAAGTTCCGCTACAATTTCTGCGAGTTTATCAGCGTTTTGATTCGTCAGTGTCAGTACAGCATCATATATGACGAGTACATGATGGACACTGTGATCTCCCTCCTCACTGGACTATCTGACTCTCAAGTGCGGGCCTTCAGGCACACGTCCACATTAGCAGGTAACAACTTGATATTTGTTTGAACTGGAAACAGTAACTGTTACACAGGCCTCTAGCTGTTAACACAAGTAATATTAAAGTGGTAAGATAGCATCTTAAATGTGTCAGATAATAGTAGTAAATGCATTTGTTTAGCACTGAAAGAAGTTCAAAGTCATTATGAAGACAGGAAAACAAATAATAACTTGCTACTTCCATAACTATTGTGTGTGTTGTAATAACGGTGATTTATTAAATTTCTGCTTCTTCATATTATATATAGTTTAATCTGAACTTGTGCACACTTTTTTTTTTTTAAGTAGATTGAAAATATATTCCCTAAGAGGGAAATGTCTAAAGCTTTTGAATGTTGTTGTGTCTGCATAGCAATGAAGCTGATGACAGCGCTGGTAAATGTAGCGCTGAACCTGAGCATTCACCAGGACAACACCCAGAGACAGTACGAGGCTGAGAGGAACAAGATAGCTGGCAAACGTGCCAACGAGAAGCTAGAACTGCTGCTACAGAAGAGGAAGGAGGTGAGTTTGTGTTTGATATGACTTCTTACTCATTACTCTTTGAACAGAACTTCCTTTCTAAGTGTCTCAAATGGTCATAGCTGTTTGTGGTATTACTTAGCTGTATATCAGAATGGTTGAAAATGTCCTTTTCAGTTTCAGCGGTTTTTTGTAACTAAGTTTTTCTTGTACAGCTTCAGGAAAACCAAGATGAAATAGAAAACATGATGAACTCCATCTTCAAGGGCATCTTTGTGCATCGTTACAGGTACACTTTCTAAATGTGACCCTGCTTACTGGTGATGATTTGAGAATAATAATTCGAGTATTTTTAGTGATTGTGTTTGTCTCCTAGGGACGCAATCGCTGAGATTCGAGCCATCTGTATTGAGGAAATTGGAGTGTGGATGAAGATGTACAGCGATGCGTTTCTTAATGATAGTTACCTAAAATATGTTGGTTGGACACTACACGATAGAGTAAGAACACACAAACACAAATGCCCAAGTTTTTCTTCAACTGTTGGCTGATATTTTTGTATACCACTATGGAAGTAAATAAAGGACCTGAACAATATTTGCATAAATACAGAATGGTAGAGCTTTAGCCAACCACAGCAGGATTTTATTTAAGATGTTTGCTTAGCTTGAACTTTTTTTTTTCTTTTCCCCCCAGCAAGGAGAGGTGCGTCTGAAGTGCCTGAAGGCTCTACAGAACTTGTATACAAACCGAGAACTATTCCCCAAACTAGAGCTTTTCACTAATCGCTTCAAGGTAAGATGAGAGCTCAAACTGCTTTCATAAAACTCAACAGCAGGAATGAGCAGTGTTTTCGTTTATTTTTTTAGTTTTCTGAATTCTGTTTTGTTTCTCCTTATTTATTCTAGTTCTCTGCCGTTGTTTCTCTGCTCAACTTTATCTGTTTTGGCAGGACCGAATAGTATCAATGACACTGGATAAGGAGTACGACGTGGCTGTAGAGGCCATTAGATTGGTCACACTTATCCTGCAGTGAGTAGCTTTGATCTTTCTATGAAACTTGTGACAGCCTTTGTTACAGTGTTGTTATTACAGTGTTGTCGACAATGTTCATAATGGCCATTAATGACAATGCTTAAGACTAGGAGTAACATGTACTGAGCACTGAAATTTTTGTAAACTAGAGCTTAGCTACAGTTGTTCTGAAATCAGTTCTGAGTCACTTCAGTTGTAGACATGATCACAGTTGTACTCACAAATGTACTGGTAGTTTAATGTGAAAGGGGGCGCTTCACTGACTCATGTTTCCCTTTTATTTGTAATAAATTTTGTTCATGGTTTTCAACCCTTGGGTGTTTTCATTTATTTCCAGTGTTTAATCTTGTTCTCACAACTCTCTGCGGTTGATTTAACCTTGTTAAACCTGAGTGCAAATTGTGTGCTGCAGGGGCAGTGAAGATGCTTTGTCCAACGAGGACTGTGAGAATGTGTACCACCTGGTGTACTCCGCTCACCGGCCGGTGGCTGTTGCTGCTGGAGAGTTCCTTCACAGAAAGTGAGTCTTATTAGGAGGTCATTTGATTTTGTTTGAAACACATTCGGCTTCAAAATTTGTCACTTTTCAATCCATGATTATGTATCTGTATTATCTCATTTGAGGTTACTTTTCCATGTGTAAAAAACACTTATTCTCTCTGTTTCTCGCTCGCTGTCAGATTATTCAGTCGCCATGACCCACAGGCTGAAGAAGCGCTGGCTAAACGCAGAGGGAGGAGCAGTCCCAATGGGAATCTCATCCGTATGCTAGTACTCTTCTTTTTGGAGAGTGAGGTAACACTTTTATTAACACTTTATAAATGTACTGTGTGTTTTAGGTGTTAAATCCTTTCTCCATCTGTGCTGTAGTTCCAGAATGATTGCTGCAGATTTTCCACAGTACTTCTTAAACCTTCATGTACCTTCAAATGTCTTTCGATGTGCTTTTGTGTGTAGCTCCATGAGCATGCAGCTTACCTTGTCGACTCTCTGTGGGAAAGTTCCCAAGAGCTGCTGAAAGACTGGGAGTGCATGACTGAACTGCTGCTGGAGGAGCCTGTACAGGGAGAAGAAAGTAAGGCACACTATTACACACTGATCTTATTCCGTTGGGAGAAGCTAAATCACATCAAATGCAACCACTGAGAACCAGCGAGACGAAATTATGTAATAAAATCTTGTTCTCTGAAACTCTTCCCTCTCTGTTAATCCTTTTATCTCTTTCGACCTTTGCTGTCACTCGGCTTCCCTTTTGTTTCCACCTTTGTTTCTTTCTTTGTCTCTGTCTTTCTCTCTCCTTTGCTCAAACTTCTGTTTTTCCCTGTAGTGTTGTCCGACAGGCAGGAGAGTGCACTCATAGAGCTGATGGTGTGCACCATCCGACAGGCAGCAGAGGCACACCCACCTGTTGGCAGAGGCACTGGCAAACGGGTGTGTGAAATATACACACATCAAATGTATTAAACACAGAGCATTCAATTTTTGGAGTTGAGAAGGAGGTGAATTCTCTTAGAGAAAAGAAATCAGAACGGGTGAATATAAAGTCGTGAAAAGCTCAGTGCTAAAAATCTACAACAGAAAGGCTGAAAAAGAACAGAATTAAGGTGTTGCAATGTCCCAAAGTCCAGACCTCAGCCTGATTGAAATGCTGTGGCATTAGCATAAATAAATGCCCACAAACTTGAATGAATTGAACACAGATTTTAAAGAAGACTCGGCTAAAATTCCTTCTATACAGTGTGCGAGACTGATTACTTCAGGTTATTGCTGCAAAAGGTGGTTCTTTGAGCTGTTCAGTCATAAGGTGTATTTAGTTTTTCAGAGGACTGTATTGTGTAATTATGTGCATATATCTCTAAAACTCCAGCAAGCATTTATTTTAGCAAGACACAGAGAGGCAAAAATGATCCAGTTTTTGTTCCCAATGAAAGAATTAGTGTGTTTTTTTGTTTTGTTTTGTTTTTTTGTCCAGGTGCTGACGGCAAAGGAGAGGAAGACCCAGATAGATGATAAGAACAAACTGACAGAGCACTTCATCATGGCTTTGCCCATGCTGTTGTCCAAGGTAAGGCTTTTCTTAGGCTGCCCATGGCTGTCAAGGGAGAGGCCAGTGATAAATGACTTGGTTAGAAGACTGATCAGTTTGTCAAAATAAATGATCTGCTTGTGTACTTGTGAGAATTGCTACTGAGTAATTTACCCCCTCGACCCCTCAAGTCTGTGGACTGTATATGTAAAATGTGACTCACCATTTTACTGAGAAACAGAAGCAAACCATCACATGCTGATCGATTGATCTTTCTTTCTCTTTTGTTCCTCTGTACTACTTTTTTCCTGTACACTGTAATTATATGTTGTCTTTATTTAATTCTCATCTCTCCATCACTTTGCCCACAGTACCAGGCAGACTCGGAGAAGGTAGCCAATCTGCTGCAAATCCCCCAGTACTTTGACCTGGATGTGTACAGCGCTGGCCGCATGGAAAAGCACTTGGACGCCTTATTAAAGCAGATCCGTCTGGTCGTGGAGAAACACATAGAGACGGATGTGCTTGAGGCCTGCAGCAAGACATACAGCATCCTCTGCTCTGAAGAGTACACCATCATGAACCGTGTAGACATCGCCCGATCGCAGCTTATTGATGAGATGACTGATCGATTTGCACACTCAGTTGAAGAGCTGCTGCAAGAGGTATCACAGGCCAAGTAGCTGGCTGGGTAGACTATTAGAAATTGTGGCATCCTTGCTTCCCAGTAGTTGAAGTGCATACTATATAACCACAGTGTCTGGTTTGATTCAAACCAGGTGCCTATGTGAGTCTTGTGTACTAACAGACGTTTGTTATTTCAGGCCGAGGAAGCAGACGATGACGACATCTACAATGTGTTGTCTACACTCAAGCGACTCACAGCCTTCCACAAGTATGATCTGCGGATTGTTTAGAGATTAAACTGATTGGTTTTATTGTTGATCAGTCTCTTTATTTTGGCCAAAAAGCATTCCAAAATTTAGATTTTTGGCTTACCATACTGGATCAATTGAAGAACAGCAGTAAATCCTAACTGTAAATCTATAGCTAGCCACTGTGTTTACATTTTTGGCTTGTAAAGGTACCCTGTTATTCATTCATCAGAGTTGTATTGGAAGAAATCTTTGACCAAATAAACGTGATAATTTTAGTGTGTGTTCCCCTCTTGTTTTCTGTTTCAGTGCCCATGATTTGACACGGTGGGATTTATTTGGGAATTGCTACCGGCTGCTGAAGGCGGGCATCGAGCAGGGCTCCATGCCAGAGCAGATAGCTGTCCAGGCCCTGCAGTGCTCCCACTACTCCATCCTGTGGCAGCTGGTCAAGATCACAGAGGGGGTTCCCAGCAAGGTGCTCAACTGGCCTCACAAACAGATCTTCAACACAAGCACACTCGGAGCTCCGTTTTATTTGTGGTCAGGGGCTCAAAGTGAATACTGCCATGTCTGTGGTCAGTGGTCCAGAGGGACAGGAGCTTATCTCTGTTTCTGAAGAGCAGGGCAGCTCGGTGTAGAAATCCATCTTGCTGTCAGGCAGCCTTAGTTTCAGGTCTGTCTCATTTTACACTTTAAGCACCTTACAAAGGCTTCAGATCCCCTTACAGGATATAACTTACTTGGAACATATTTTTAAGATCTTTAAATATATTTTCTATCAAAAGTGTTGCTAAATTCTTATTCATTTAGTTCCTTTATTTTTTTTTCTGCTGTTAGCAGTGCAAAGACAAGTAGTTTGACTGACAGCTGTTCAGTAATGACTTTCACTCAAATCCTCATTATTTTGGCTAATTGTGTGTGTGTGTGTGTGTGTGTTCAGGATGACCTGGTGGCTCTCAGGCGGGTGGTCAAGTCTTTCCTGGCTGTGTGCCAGCAGTGCCTGTCCAATGTCAACACACCAGTTAAAGAACAGGTAACAGATGTTACTGTGCAGTGAATAACAGATTTTTTTTGTTGTTGTTGAGTGATATGATGCAAGGAAAAATGAAATGTACATTGATTCATGTTTTGTGTTATCACTGCAAATATTTCTTTAGATTGGCGTTAAAATTGTTAAATTGTGCCACCGTTGTTGTGTCTTGTTTAGGCGTTCATGCTTCTCTGCGACCTGCTGATGATCTTCAGTCACCAGCTGATTTCTGGTGGCAGAGAGGGCCTCCAGCCCCTGGTTTTCAACCCAGACAGCACCCTGCAAAATGAGCTGCTAAACTTCGTCTTAGACCATGTTTTCATTGACCAGGATGATGAGAGCCAGAGCATGGGTGAGAGAAAAGTTAGATTGGATCATGTTGTGGCCAGTTTAAGATCCAAGAGTTTTTCTTTCAGAATTGCGATGTGGCGACAGAAAGCTTTTGTCATCATTCCATTTCTGTCTTTGTACCTGTAGAGGGAGATGAGGAGGATGAGGCCAATAAGATCGAGGCTCTCCACAAGAGAAGAAACCTTCTTGCAGCTTTCTGTAAACTCATCATCTACGACATTGTAGACATGCCTGCTGCTGCCGACATATTCAAACACTATATGAAGGTGTGTGTGGTCTTCTGTAACTGACATAAAACAAGCAACATAAAGGGAATATGCATACTGAAAAAGTATGCATAAGTATAGCCAGTAGAGCAATTTCAGTACTAACAGTAAATTTATGTCTCTATGACAGTGTTAGGTTAGGTCGGGTATTTTAGGTTTGTGATATTAATGCGACTGCTTCTGAGACTACAATATCGCTGATTTATCATGAAGAAAACCAATGGGTGTGAAATAGAAAAAACAGTTTTTAATCAGTCTAAATTTAGCTTTGACTGAAATTTGTGTGTGATGTGAGATTTGGTGCATTAATTCAGTGTTTAATTTATCACTTTTCTTGCTCTGCCTCAGTATTATAATGACTATGGTGACATCATCAAGGAGACTCTCAGTAAAACCAGACAGACTGACAAAATCCTCTGTGCCAAGACCCTCATCCTCAGTCTGCAGCAGGTGAGAGGGTTGTGGTACTACTTACACAGCTTCCTGACTTGTACTCTATAAGTTATGAGCGCTCTCCTGGACACACCCACTAACCACCTATGTGCTCCCGTGTGTGTGTTGCAGCTGTTCAATGAGCTACTGCAGGATCAGGGTCCCAACCTGGACCGAACGTCTTCTCATGTGAGTGGCATCAAGGAGCTGGCCCGACGCTTTGCCCTCACCTTTGGCCTGGATCAGATCAAGACCAGAGAAGCTGTTGCCACACTGCACAAGTAAGATCATGAGCATTGTGGGATCTCTAAAAACTGGCTTCTTGCCTCTATATTATCTATATAAGTGTCAATAATTGGTGCAGTATTATTTTTTTTATTCTTGCATTTTGAGCTGTTTTAATGCTGAGGAAGTATAAAGCAGACATCAGTGAGACTGGTTTAAATGGAAAATTAATTTTTTTTAAATGAAATGAAATCTACTGAGTTAATAACTAATAATGATTGGCTGAGACGGATTTGATTGTATACAGCTGCTTGAAGTTGTTCTCTTTATGTCACTTTGTGTTGCTCCCTTTATTGCTGTCTTTCATTGCTGCTATTTTTCTCTTTTCTCCATTGTCCTCTCCATTATATCAGGGATGGAATAGAGTTTGCATTTAAGTACCAGAATCCTCGAGGACCAGAGTTTCCTCCTATAAATTTGGCCTTCCTGGAGGTCCTGAGTGAATTCTCCTCCAAATTAATCCGCCAAGACAAAAAGACCGTGTAAGTACTTCTATGCATCATCAGCTAATACCCCAGCTTATATATAGCTACTTTTGGCTGCTCCCTTATTCACAAAGGGCAGCAGGTAAATCCACATGTTTGATTTGGCAGAGTTTTTATGCTGAATGCCCTTTCTGATGTCTCCTCCTGGGCTCAAACTGCTATGCTACTCCGGCTTATTTTATTATTTTTAAAAAAAGTAATAGTGCTCTAAAATGCTGCATGTGTCCACAGCCACTCTTACTTGGAGAAGTTCATGTCAGAGTCGATGTCAGAGCGCCGGGAGGACGTGTGGCTGCCGCTGATTTCCTACAGAAACAGCCTGCTGACAGGAGGCGATGAGGACCACATGTCTGTTACGTCGGGCTCCAGCAGCAAGACCGGCTCAGTCCGCAGCAAGAAGGGGCGACCGCCGCTCCACAAGAAACGTATCGAGGGTGAGCAGAGATAAAGAATTACCTGAGGGTTTTTTGGGTTGGCTTGACTGAAATGTTATCTGTTACAGAAGAAGAGACATGTTCAATCAAACTGCTGAAACAGAACTTACTCTTTTTGGCTCTTTTTCAGAGGAGAGTAGCGTGGAGGGCTCGTGGATGATGCGTAATGACACCCTACAGACACCGGGGGCACTTCAGACTCCTCAGCTCACATCAACAGTCCTCAGAGAGAACAGACCAGCAGAACACATGCCTGACCCAGACTCAGAGCCCGGATCAGAGAACGACTACGTACACAAGTGGGTTCATGCACATACTGTCCATAAGTCCACATGTATGCTGCATATCCACATAAAAATGCCCAGTTTTTACATTTAAAAGAAAGAAGCAAAGTCCACCAGGATCTTTTACGCATACTGAACTAACTGACGTGTGTCTCTGTTTATCTTCAGTCCTCAGATGCAGATGTCGTGGCTCGGCCAGCAGAAGATGGAGGAGGTGAATAGGAAGGACCGAACAGGCATGAACTACATCAAGTCTCGCAGCAATCAGGGTGTCCGGCAGACTGTGTAAGTGTGTTTCACTTGTAAACCTAAAGCATAAAGTGAAGACAAACTTTTGCCCATCCTAAAAGACACAGTAACCAAGAGATGATAAACTGGCGTTCCCTTTCAGGCGTGGACTGATGGAGGATGACGCAGAGCCGATCTTTGAGGATGTGATGATGTCATCGCGGGGCCAGCTGGAGGACATGAACGAGGAGTTTGAAGACACCATGGTGATCGACCTGGTCAGTTATAAATTGCGAATTCAGTTTATGCCACATTTACAGCTATTGTTTTCTGGTGTTCATTTTCATTCTGGGTCAGACCTTTTTACAAACCATTCTACCTTTTACAGCCACCTTCAAGGAACAGACGTGAAAGAGCAGAATTAAGACCGGACTTCTTTGATTCTGCAGCGATGATTGAAGACGAGTCGGTAAGTGAAGTTTTGCCAACTTGTGCTGTGTGTAGAAAAGAAAACTGAAAAAAATAATGCTGTAATAGGTTAGAATAAAAGTAATAAAGAAGCAGAGGCTAAATTAATAATTGAAATGCACAGAAAGACCGATTTAAAGTTATTTCTCTCACATTGCACTACAAAT
>VUQJ01002503.1:0-11499 GCA_015108635.1 Andinoacara biseriatus | reverse complement strand
TCACATCACATTGCTGAGTGCTTTCATATGCCTGTGCTGCAGGTCCAATCTGTATTTGTCTCATCTGAATTTGTGTCATAACTTCTTCTCCTCGTCTGCTCAAATGTTGAGTCTATATTCTGATATAAGTCACTTATATCAGGAGAAAAACACAAATGCACAACTCTTGCTAAGTATAGCTTCCTCAGTCCTTTAAAGAAAAATCCAGAAGATGCCTTTTTTGGAGGAAGACATGTTCCCATCGTGAAATAGTTTCAGCATTTAATTCTACATTGGAAAAATGTTTGAGAGGTAAAATTACCCCGCTGAGCCGAAGACTAAAACAACAGCAACAGAACCACATACAGCGTGTGTGTGTGTGTGTGTGTGTGTGTGTGTGTGAGAACACACCACAGGATGTTAGCTTAGCCACTCAGCACTGTTTCTGCTTAGTGTCAGACACATTTATCACTACCCCAGTTTTCTTGCAAAGTGTCTAAAATTCCCGTTTTCCTGCAGCTTGTGTTTAAAATCACTTCTGTTTTTGGTCTTTTTGGAATTAACAGCACTAAATGTTTTATTTGATCTTCAGTGCATGAAAGCTTTTATAGGATACTGTAGTTACAGTGTTAAAAGTTTTGAATTGCACAAAGTGTGTCTGATTTGTCTCATGGTTTATGGAAACTTAGCGGTTACTACTGAGCCTGCTGGCAGCTTGGGTGGAGTTGAGTAAAAAGTGATGGCAGGTTTCCTCTTAATGATAAGCCTGCTCCCACCCACCATGACCCCCTTTGAAATTATTACATGCTTCTATACTGAGCCACAGCCTCTTTTTTTTTATTTGTTTTTAGACAGTCCTCCACATTCCTTCAGTTGCACATAAATGTAGAACAACGTAACCTAAGGGAGGTGAAGTAATTTTGGGCCATTTGTCTGTGCACCAGCAGAATTTTGACATCAGTGTGACATATGGTTTTTGTCATAACGTGAACTTTTTTTTAAAATCTTCTCTGTAGTCAGATTGTCTCACTGTGAGATTGCAAATAATGAACCACTTCCATACATCAGCACTGTCCACCCTCCATAATGCATCAACACAAACTGCATGACCCAAACACAAAAAAACACAACAGCTTTCATCAAGACTACTGCAGATGGTGAGACAGAGTACCCCACACACACACACACGCACACACACACACACACACACACACACACACACCTGGGAGTATTTCCCACTCCCAGCAGAACAAAGAACGTAGGTAATCTCAGTGTGGGAGCCTCTTTCACATGCAGTGATGAATAATTTTCGTTATCGATATCAGCTGAACAGCAAATACGGTATTAAGTCCTAAAACTTTCCCGGTTCTTTTTTAAAATTTGTTTGTCTTTCTGCTAACCCACCCAGTCTGGTTTTGTATATGTGTGAAACCAGGGTGCGATTTGTGGAAAAAAACAAAGGGGAGGGGGACCCCCTCCCCCATGCAAATAATTCAGAAACCACAGTGGTCATATAGTTGTTTATTACGGCTGTTAGATTTAACTAATTAAATTCAGAGCTTAAAAATATAACCACAGCTTTTAGAATAATATTTTAATGTGTTTTTTTAATTAGATTAATATGCACAATATTCCCAGCCTCATGTTTTCCCCTTCAGACACTCACAATCAAATGCAATGATACAGACAGTTTAAGATGCTAATGTTAAATCCCGCTGCCACTTTGATTAGATTAACTTTATTAATCCTTTAGCAAGATTCCATCAGGGAAATTGAAGATAAGACAAAAAGTAAGAATAAAAGAGGTTTGCAACACTAAGTACTACAGAGCTACTGTAGCTGTAGCTATTCAGACGGCTGTGACATTTAACTTCAAAAATTATTATGACATAATGTCAAAATGCAAAGGCATGAATCCCTCAGCTTCCCAAGAAATCACTCTGCTTTGACGATGGACACATCTGTGCATCACTAGTCAGAGACGAAGGTGATTCTGTTTCTTTTTCCTGAGATCAGAAGACTTTTGGAGTTCAAGAGTTAATAAACACGTGAAAGGGATTCACTCTATAATGTGTTTTACAGCATCATGGACCAGAGGCTCTAGCTGCGAATGATGCTGTGGATCACGGTCAGATTAGAGTTGATCTGGTCACAGAGGAGTGTGGCTGCTCCTTTGCATCGGTCCATCACAGCGGCGGCTCCATCGTGTGTAAACCATTGCTCTTCAGAGCAATGGTTTCTAACTGTGGGATATCACAAACAGCAGCCCCAGTGCATAAAAACAATTCAACAAGTTGAAGCTGCGGAGCTCGTCTTTGTAGGGAATTCTACATGATCAGGTATGCGTTTGAGACTCAGCGGGAATATTTCTAGTAAAATTTGGCGCTCCTTCTCATAGCTTCCACAGTGACACAGCAGCGATGTAATGGTAGCAAAATGAAAAGTTCCAACAGAACAGGATCTGGATCATCCTCCCTGCACAATGTCATCTCACTGAGTTTGCGAGCGCCGAAAGTCAGTTTCTAATTTTCATTGTTGTTTGCACCGTGAACTGTTTCAAGATGAAGTGCTAAAAAAACCAGAGGGTGGGGGGCATAGAGGTTTATCCTCATCAGGGATTTAAAAAAATGATTTGGCAGATGCAGGAGCATATAGACCAGAGAGTGGAAAATCAGAATTTTGTGTATGTGTGATTTTTACTTAAGCAGAAACTCTAATGAGGTTGTGGGGCACAGGGGTTTTAGTGGCAGGATGAAGAAGCCTTTTTATGACCATTTGTAAACTAAAACATATGTTAGAGCGTGAGTCTGTGTCTTGATGGAGTCTCTTCAAAGGACGGACACCCTTTAGTCCCTCAAATCTTCCTCCCCGCCTCTCCCTCTTTGCTGCACTCTGTTTGTCAAAGGAACCATTGTGAATGCTTTGCTAATATTAGGCTGTGTGTGAGTAAGAGAGAAAGAAGCTGTGCAGTGCATTTTAACATTACAACATACCGGCCTGTTTCCTTTAAGGGGAAGTTGATGTCTTTCTGCACTTGCTCAGAGCTATTTTAGCATCATTTTAAACACGCTGCTAGCACACAGCTCATACTGTACACTGATTAATTTTGTTTTTCAGTTATCAATAACTTTTGGTGTATTTTTGTGTTAAGCTTAAATTCTCACTTACAACCACATAAAACCAGGAAGGTAGTTTTGACCACTGCGCCCCGTTCTTGCAACACACAGACGCCTGGATCGACAATGCATCGAACGTAGCGCCCAGCTGTCAGTCATAAACGCACCCAATAATTAGCCGCACTCTTCACACCTTGCATCGACCGACATTACACCAGCTTTATACCAGGGAACTGGAAGGTGGAAAATCATTCAACTACATCGGACATTTGCATTCGCATTCGTGTGCACGTGTGAAAACGGCTTCAGTATTTTCGACGCGCACTTGCTGGTCTTGCATGTGCAGTTGTGTCAGTGTCAATTTAGAGGAAATGAGCTGATGTGTTAGTCTCTGTATCCTGAGCAAAACCGTGAGTGCAACCCAGCCATATTTGGACAAATTTCACCACAGATTAAAGCAAGATGAGACATTCTTCAGCTGTCAGCCCGTTGCTGATTACCAGCGTACTATGAATTGGCATCTTAAATATCAACCACACACAGTAGCTTGCACGAGTCGGTGATTATCATAGAAAGAAAGCATCAAAAAAAGAAGTGCCTTAAAACTGCATTCTTTCTAATGACTGTGAGGACCATTAGGCGACTCCTCTAGCTTCAAGAAGAAGTCTGCTGTACAGCCGTCTATGGAACAGTGGCCCTTCTGCTTCCTGTGTCCTCAGTAAACATTTTACTAATGTGTTGAGGGGTTTGCTATCAGTTTCTCATTCACATCCAAACCTCATCATGACCAGGTTTAAAACAACATGATGATGATGATGATGTCTATGTTCAAAGCGCTCAGCTTACCAGGACATTTTGGACAACTCTTTGCTTCCAAATTAATGGGAGCAGTTTGACGAGGGTGCTTTTTCTGTTCCAGCATATCTGTGCCCCAGTGCACAAAGTAAGGTCCATAAAGGCATGGTTGGATGAGTTTGATGTGGAAGAACTTGACCGGGCCCGCACAGAGCCCTGACTTCAACTGTATCGAACACCACTGGGATAAATCAGATTGCAAGTTAAGCCTTCTTGGCCAACATCATTGTCTGACCTCGCAAATTCTGGATGAATGGGTAAAAATTCTCAGACGCGCTCCAAAATCTCTCCAAACGCCTCCCCGGAAGAGTGGAAGCCTTTATAGCTTCAAAGGGGACACCAGTTTAAAGTGGGGTGTCCTAAAAGCTTCTGTATGTATAATGTGTAGGTGACTTCACACTTGTGTACAACATGTTAATGCAGGTAAATGACACTGCAAGTTGTTTATTCCGCTGTAAATCAAGATTAGTGTGAGTGGTTTACTTGAAAAAGCTGCTGCGCGTACTCAGAGGAACTGTCTGTCCTCATTTGTTAATCACTGTCGTGTCACGTCATGACACCATGTTTGTTTTCAAAGCCAGATGCATTGCTATTGTAAGGCAAACTTGTCTTGAACAGCACTACAGTGAGCTCAGGGTCCAATAATTTAGATTACAATACTCAACTGTCTCGGTTTTTGGAATAGAAACACTTAAGAATCGACGAGTATCTTTGTGCACTCATGATGAGACGACCTCTGTTTGGTCGTCACTGAATCTGTATTGCTTTAAATATGACTAAAAATGCATAAGAAAATAGGCTGTAGTTCATGCAAGGGTGACAATCAAGACACAAAAAAGGAGGAAGAAGGGGGTGTATAAACACACGCGGTACCCGTGTGTGTATGTAGGTGCGGCAGGGTGGGGTGATTAACAGTTGAGAGAGAGAGAAAATGAGTTAGGAGAATATCAGAATGATGCGTAGCTGCGATATGGAGGCATCATCATCCTGCCAACCGGATGGCTGCGGTGCTCGAGGCGCATCGTGACTTCCTGTTTGTCAGCAGCATACAGGAAGTAAGAGGCCCCTAGAGGATGGTCTTTTTGTGTGTATTTTTGTGAGGTGAAACAATTTGCATGCATAAATGGGTGAAAGTCAGCCAATGCGATAAAATGACTTTTGCCTACTGTGTCTGACCTCGCCTAACCTCCTTGATCACAGAGGAGTTCTGTGTGTTAATGAATTACATTTGTATTCAGACTAATTTGCTATTACAATAGCAATGTATTAGGCTTTAAAAATAAGCATTATATCATTCATATGTGCATCTTTGTAGTTTGGGTAATCACAATTCTTCCTCTTTTTATGCCTAAGCCTTTTGATCAAGCAGGTACTTTTTAAAAGATCTACTCAGAGGTCGTGTGTGTGTGTGTGTGTGTGTGTGTGTTGGGAAGTGCTGAATGTGGGTGACAGACTGGTTTTCTGACTGCATTTTTTCTGCTTGTAAACAAGCCTTACACTCTACAGGAATCTGAAAAGATGACTGATGCCTCGGTGGGGTATTCTGGGGGTATTCTGGTCACAGGCTTTGCGGATGGATTGAGAGAGTTTAAATTGAAGCAAGAGAGCCGTTGTTTGCTTGTTTTTTTTGTGCCACCCCAAGGTCAAAGCTCGAAGAAACTTTTATTATCCCCCACGGGGGGCAAATAGCACAAGTAGATAATTGTATTGAAGATTTTTACCTGACTTCACTTAACTCTTGAAACCAGTATTCTGGCATGGCTGCGCATCAGTGGTGACCTAAAATTATTTTAGATTCAGTTACATATATTGGTCTCCTGTAATAGTTTAGGGAAAACTGAATCCTGTCCCTCGGGAAACTCACTGAGTTCACAGTTCTGTCTGATATCAGGGCAGAAAGCTGCTTCGCTGCTCCTTTACATATATATTCTTTTACCCTCACATGAGAATCAGTGGTCTGCAGTTTTAAGCTGTCTGAAAAGCATACGGTACTTGGTTAGTGTTGATGGGTTCACAAAGTGCGATTGTCAAAGTAAATCAAGGCATATTTTGCCATTATTAGCTATTATGATTAAGCTACAATATCACAGTCACAGGATATATAGTTAATCTTTTGTTATTAACATTTTTGCGTTGCCCAGCTTTCACAAATCTCAGAGTCCCTGCTGGCATTAACACAGATGCACAGATGCTCTCTGGTTTTGGAAAAAAATTAACTCTATATAGATTTACAACATTTTTTTTTAAGCTATGCTTTCAGGAACTAAACGCTCAAGTTCCTTCTCTTTGAAACATTTACTGTCAGTGTGCCTTTGTTTGTGGGATCTGTATCAGCCGATTTGCTCTTATAACCTGTTATTCCACATATTTTTAGAGAAACATTTCCTTCTCGAGCGATCTCTGTCATTTCTTTTACTTTCAGTTCCTCCATGAATTCAACACAGGTTAAATATATTTTCCAACAATTACACCATCAGAGTCTTGATATTTTACTGCAAAAGGTTACGAATTTCCTGGTCTGAACAACTTGGCGATAGTTACTTTGCAGTTACTGGACTCCGTCACTGATTTGTTGAGAAGGATGAACCTGAGTGGAGCTCAGGTGCAGTGAACAAGCAGCATCGCTATAAGTGATTGTGATGTTCTACAGTGTGATCGGTGCCGCTCAAATAGCCTACAGTATTTTTTTTAATTTTTTTTGTATTCTGCATATTCTTAAGCTTTTAACCAAAGCAAATTTAAGGAAATGAAAGTAACTATTTTAGCCACTGTTTCTAGTGTGCAGAATGTATAGACACATTTTTGGCATTTCAGTGCTGTCAGCTGATAGTGTCTTCTTGTCATTAGATGAACTTCAAAATGGTTAAACAGGAATAAGCTGTGGTATTTTTCTCTACTAGTACTCTGAGTCTGCTTCTGTTCTTTGGCTGGCAGAAACAAAATGAGAACTGAAGTGCGGGAACAATGCCGGGATGGATTTAACTTTTGGTTTATGGGGACTGTGGAGGAAGTCGCAACACAATACTATCATGGCATTGCCATTTATAATGGTGCTTTCACAATACGGCATTGCTTTGATATTTGACACATGCCAAAACAATCATCTGTAATCAGCACACACCAGCCACATCATTAGGCATACCTTGCTAGTAACTGGTTGCAACGTCCTTTTCCGTTTCCGTATTTGTGGCATCGATTTAACAGGGAAATATTTATCAGAGATTTTGGTCCATATTGACATGATAGCATCATGTAGCTGTGGCACATTAGGCTGTAGTGACTAAGCAATGCTCAGCTGTCCCAAAGCGTGTCCCCCACACCATTACGCCACCACCACCAGCTTCCTATCAGCTCGAAGCAGTCTAGACATTCTCCTCTGACCTTTGGCATCAACAAGACATTTTCTCCCAGAGGACTGCTGCTCACTGGATATTTTTCTCTTTTGGACCACTCTCTATAAACCCTAGAGATGTGTGGGAAAACCCAAGCAGATCAGCAGTTTCTGAAATAGACCAGAGCAACAAAGTCACTTAAAACACCTTTCTTCCCCATTCTGATGCTCAGCTTGAACTTCAGCAGGTCATCTTGACCATGTTAATGCCGTGTGATTGGCTGATTAGATATTTGCATTAATGAACAGTGGAACATGTGTAGCTAACAAAGTGGCCAGTAAGCGTATCACAATATCTGTGTAGCTGAGAGATGGGGGAAAAAAGGCAAAAAGCAGTGGTAATCACTGCTGTGTGTGTGTGTGTGTGTGTGAGAGAGAGAGAGAGAGAGAACATTTGTTATACAATTTTAATAATGTGTCAATTCAGTTTCCTTTGCTATCTGCCATTTTTCTACTTTGAGTTTTGATTCTTTTTCAGTGCACGTCACTTTACCCTCATTCATTTGGTTAGCTCCACCACAGGGAGTCATTAGGTAATATAGTCCTCTGAGAAATCGTATTGAAAGAGAAAACACTGATACATTACAGTACAGCATCCTGTCTCATCCCTAATGGGACACTGGACTCCCCTTAGTCTCCAGTTTGGGGAGCCAAAAACCTTCAGTATCAGCTTGTTTTCCTGTTTTTCAAGAGTGTGTGTTTGTGTGATCTGTCCTGCAGGGTGAGGCATCCAGTGCAGATAGAGTAAAACGGAGGAAAGCAGAAGATGCCAGGACCGCCTCCCCCACCACCCCCAGCAGCTCCCCCTCCTCCTACATTTACTCTTGTGAGTTTCTGGTTCTCATCTGTCTCGACATCCAGTGAGATCTGCTGCTCTGTCCTCCCGAGGCTGCTCAACAGAGACATCTTGTGGACAAATATAACAAGTCTTTTGTTTATCTTTCATTCATAGTTTCATTTACATGGTCCGATACCTCACAGTCATATTTTACTGCTATATTTGAGGTTTTCCATTTCTTTCTCTCTAAAAATGCTATACAGTAATGAAGTGTTGAACAGCTTGCTCTTGAAATCTAGAAGCTTACAGATTACTAGTTACCCTGCCAAAAATAAAAGTAATGTACATCATGTTGTCAAAGTAATATATTTGATTACTTTTTGACTACTTTTCTAACATGTTCTGAAGTGATGCTCTTTCATAATAACAGCATTTTCACTGTTTTTAAACTGTAGAATATAAAATGTTGGAGCCATTTAGTTCTGAATTCAGAAGGAAGATGTTGAATTTCCAGAAATGAAAGTCTTTCCGACCAGACAAAAAGACCACCCGCCTTGAGGCCGGCGTGGCAGACAGCAATCAGCATTGATGCAACTGGCAGCCAAGAGGCGTTGTCATATCTGCCAAGAATTTAAAGAGGAAAAAAAAGCTCAAAAATTGATTGCACACTGTGCAATAATGAATGGTGTCTTTATGGATGTAGAGACAACTCGTGAGCCTTTCTATCTTCCTGTCATCCTTTGCTGACTTGCGACGTCCAAAAATATCTTAAAAAAGAATGTAAAAATGCATTGATGTATTCAAAATTATTTTAACAACAGTATATCAAAATAAGCTCAAATGTAACCATGTTTTTAATCACTGACATTTTGCTTTGTAACTCTAATTTAATGACATTTTTTCCCCCTAAGCAACTGTAACTAATCACAGTTAAATTTTATTGACTTCCTCACACTCACAGTATGTTTGTGTGTCCTTTTCAGGCCAACACAGAAAAGCCAAATCTAAACCGCACGGAGCAGCAGGGAAGGAGTGCTCTTTTGTCTGATATTGGTAAAGGCGCCAGACTAAAGAAAACTGTTACAAATGACCGCAGCGCACCCGTATTCGACAGTAAGTCAATGCCTGTTCTGTGATCATTTCAATTCTGACTGCAAAGGAGAGATTATGCTTATAGAGAGGTAGTCACATTATCTTGTCTGTACCCCTCTGTTAAAGAAGGAAAAACCTACAATGATCACTGAAATGTCTGGCAGACATAGCTTTTGAATTGTGGATCAGCAGAATTATTTTTAATTGTTTTGGGGGGGTTTTAACAGAAGGGTACCGACAATGCATCTAAAACGAGAAATCCTAACCTACAGCACAAAGAAGTAAGATTCGATGATGAATGTCCTCCCTGTGCCTCAGGAATCATTAACTCAGTATTTGTTTTTGGCTTTTTTTCCCTTTCAGAACCCAAGGGAGGAGGAGGCGGTGGAGGAGGAGGAGGCGGTGGAGGAGGAGGTGGCGGTGGTGGAGGTTTTGGTGGCGGGGCCTCTGGTGGTTTAGGAGGCCTGTTTGCGGGTGGGATGCCAAAACTGAGATCTGCAGCAAACAGAGACTCCACTGGTAAAAAATAAAAAATAAATTTAAGAAAGATCAAAAGTAATAACAACCAACAAAGTGGAGCTCGGTGTAGTTCAGTCTCATAGTTATATTTTCCTTTTGTTCTCTACCAGACTCGGGACCCAGCCGAGGACCCATTCTCCCACCTGGAGGCCGACCTAGTGGCTCAAGCCCTTTTGGTGGTGGTGGAAGCCCTGCCGGCCCACCTAAATTTCCAGGAGCCCCTGCTGGTGGCCGTAGCGGTGCCCCTGATCTTCCCAAGGGCCGCCCAAGTTTTCCATCCAGGCAAGACTCTCCAGGAGGTGCTCCTCCTCCTGTGCCAAACACACCTCGACCTGCTCAGTCATCTCGTGGGGGCCCAGCTCCTCCATCACTCCCTGCAGGACCCAGGCCGGGCCATGCCTCTGGATCTGTACCACCAAGCATTCCGTCAGGGAGGCACGGACCTCTCCCTCCGCCACCAGGAAGCTCCACACCGGGCCCTCGACCAGGCTTCTCTACGCCTCCTCCACCCCCAAACAGTAGTAGACCTCCCTTACCTCCTGCTCCAGGAGGGAGGCCCCCACTTCCTGATGACCGACCGCCACCACCTCCCGCCCCTGTGGGAGGTCACCGGCCATCCATGCCACGCGACATGCCCCCGCCTCCCCCTTCAGTCAACTCCAAACCTTCTCCCTCTGCTGCTGTTTCGTCACCCTCTCGTTCCACACCTGGTGGGGGCGCACCTCCTCTTCCACCAGGACGTCCAGGGCCTCCTTCCTTACCGCCCACCCCAACGGGAGGTGATGACCCCTCACCTCGTCTTCCCCAAAGAAACAGCTCGCTCAACAGGTACTGGTAAAGTTTTATCTGGTATGTCACCTGAAATACAGATTTGTTTAACTCTAATGCATGAGTGCAGTTAAGCAGCGTTGCATTTCTTATCAGCCACTGTGGGGAATGTGAGCATGATATTTATTTTAGTGGCTGTGTCAGAGTTTGCATAGATTCAAATCTAATAGCTGTTCTGTGATGCTGCAGTTCACACTTCATGCAAAAACGTTTTCATGCAGCTTCCTTAAAAAGGCCAGTCGCAGTTTGAAAACTTTAGTTGAACATGGATAAAATCAAACTTTAATTGCTCTCACTTAATCTAATTTCTGTCACTTAATCTATTTCTAATTTTCCCAGTGTAGCCACAGTCCAACATTGACACACCGTTAAGCAGTTTTTGAAAGGTTCTTGATGCTGTAACAGTGAGCGGTTTGTGAACATTACCTATTGCACCAAATCAAAATAAATGAATGAATGTTTAAAAAGAAAACCAAAGTTGGACCGACATGAGTCAAAAAAATTTTAAGATTAGATTTAGAAGATTAAAAACAGCTAAACTCCGTGTGGATCCTCTGCACAGTCACAGGCTGCACAGCATGATCTGCGCTCTACATAAAACATACGATGATGATGATGATGATGATGGAGGAGGAGGAAACTTTTGCCAGTGGCTCTGCAATTAAGTTTTATATTGTTTATATTGTTGCATAAATTATTAAGGAATTAAGTCTGTTAATGATAAAAAAATTAGCCATTTAAATTGTAGATTCTGACCACTTGGGACATTAAGGGGAGTGTGCCAGTGCAGTAATGGTGCTGACCCTTGTTAAGTCTGAACATATGATAGGCAGCAGTGACCACTGTCTTATCTGTCTGATCCATGAAGTTAAATCCACTGTTTTATTGTCAGAAGTGCAGTTTGGTGCTCAAAGTTGTAAAGTTTTATTCACAATGATTAC
>VUQJ01002502.1:0-10128 GCA_015108635.1 Andinoacara biseriatus | reverse complement strand
CCCCACCTTTATCCCCCCCCCCCCCCCACCCCCACTCAGCTCCCTCACACTACAGCCAATATAATGCATTTAACAGGAGGAAACACAGAGCACATGGTGCCTACTGCTGCTGCTGCTGGTAATGTTCCATATGTTAGCCTTAGTTTATTTTTTATCAGAGCTTACCTGTGATTTCTTGGAATAGTTTCTGTATGATAAACTGATGACAGTTCTCTCAGACCTGAAGTCAGGATGTGTTCAGGGATTTTAGAAATACTGAGGTCACAAACCCAAGTCACCTAAAACCTTCAGCCCCAACCAAAAGAAGTGGGCTATATTATGCAATTGTCCCACAGACCACCAGCAACTCAACAGACAGTATTTTGCATTTAATCTAGTCTTTAGTCTGTCCATCATGGTCATCATTTAGCACAACAATAGCTGGGGTGGCTTTAGCGGAGGAGGTAAAGTAGTGGCTCAATCCTTGACTGCTCCAGTCTGCATGCCAAAGTATCCATGGGCAAGATACTGAACTCCAAGTTGCACTCCAGTGTGTCCGTTGGAGTGTAGATGTTAGATAGAAAGGACTAAGGTGTAGCAAGAAATTGTTGGTGTGAATGAGGCGTGTTGGATAAAGCACTTTGAGTGAGCAATTCTTTTTATATCCTTTTCTTGTTAAAGATGTATATCAGCCTCACTCCAAATAAAACCCAAGAAGCGTGTCAAATTCTGGAGCCATAGTATTCTTAAAAAGAAATCTTGTTATAACAATTAGATACAAAGAAAGTGATTTTATGTAGTTTTTTGTCTACTTTGAGAGAAATGTTTTCTAAATTCTATATTTTATCCTCTGAGAAATAGATTAGGTTATTGAATGGTATAATTCTAAAAGCAGTTTAATTCTTTAATACCCAATTTATACTTGCAACAACCATCTGTACATATGAAAAATTCACAACTAAAGTCTATATATTGTCATAGATAATATGAATTACCATTCATAGATAGATTTTTCAATTATTGAGGACCATTTAGATATTTTGCAGTCCTTTCACATTAAGTTACATGGAGAGCTAATTTGTATGGACCTCTGGTGGTATCTAAAGATCATCCATGTGGCATTGCAATAAAAATATTGCAGTAAAATCTGTTAATTTGTTTTTTAAAGCCAGTTATTGTTACCAATGGTTATAGCTGTAGCTATGATCTGCACATGATTTGTTTTGATTTTGTGGATTATCTGTCTCCTTATTGGCTCCCTGATATTCTGAAAGTTTTCCCTTTTTACCTTCATACAATATATTGTCAAAAGTAAAATTTAATCAAATTGAACTGAATTAAATTGAAAATTATTCACTCACCCATCCAAATAATTAAATTCAGGTGTTCCAATCACTTCCATGGCCACAGGTGTGCAAAACCTCAGCATGCTGACTGCTTCTACAAACATCTGTGAAAGAATCGGTTGTGCTCAGGATCTCAGGGAATTTCAGCATGGTACCATGATAGGATGCAGTCCAGTTGTGAAATTTCCTCGCTACTAAATATTCCACAGTTAGTGGTATTATAACACCGTGGAAGTGATTGGGAATGACATCAACTCAGCCATGAAGTGATAGGCCACGTTAAATCATGGAGTGGGGTCAGTGGATGCTGAGACGCATAGTATGCCGAGGTCGCTAACTTTCTCTGTGTATTATCCTTGTCACTGGTTGCTAGATTTGGTTGTAAGCACATGCTTTGGTTTTGGGCTCTGTACTATGACTCTGTACTGTAATAGCAGCAGATCTGCGCAAGATTCCAATAAGCTGCAAACAGTCTTACTTGCTTAACAACATTATGATGAGAAACTATCAGAAATTACTTTTTAACTTTTTTCCTTTTTTTGGAGGGGGGGGGCAGCTGGATGTCCCCCCTGGTTCCAGTCTTTAGGCTAACCATATCCCAACCCCAGCCCCTTTTCATGATACACATACCTCTTTTGATGACTCATAACTCAAGGTCACATCAGTGATATGCTGTCAAATAAGGTTGAATGTCAATGAAAGGACAGTAATTCACTTAAGTATGCAACGACAGTTTAAGATATAGGATTTGTCCATCCTCACATATGACTTAAAAAAAACAAAACAAAACAAAACAGCAACAATAACAACAACAAAAAAGTTCAAAGAATCTGTTTCAGTGCCTGTACCTCCAGGGGGGCCCTGTGAGGAGTAGCTCTCTCCAGACGGGCCTGGGGTGATGCAGGTTGTCTCTTTGTTTACCACTGTGAGTATAAATAGTCATTATTAATGGGACACAAGCACAGATGTGGCCTTCTGTACAGAGAGAGAGAGAGAGAGAGAGAGAAAATGAGAGAAATACATCTGTGGTACTTTCACCCAACACTGTCCAGAATGAGCCACCCTGCCTCCTTCAGTGTTGACCAGTTTCCTCTGTAATGGAAAATGTGGCCTGTTCCAAGAGACGTGGCCCTTATTATTATTCCAGTCAAATTTGGGGTACAGCAGAATGCATTGTGGTCACCTCAGACACACAGTTCTGACTATGTGTAGAGTAGCACCACCCACATACTGTTCAAATCTTTTGTGTCTGAGTGGCAGCTAATCAGAAGAAAATTGGCTTTAAGGGTTAAACAGCTAAGCTAAAACAGCATGTTTCAAGCAGTTAATGAGGGTTGCAGAAAAGCCCAGAATAGAACAAATAAACATTAGTTTGTACTGCAAATTGTGCAAAGCTAGAGTAGAGTCAAAGAATAAAAATATCTTCATTTTCTAGCTTAGAAACTGTTTTCCATTCTGCTGCTTCAGATCCTACCAAAATGTTCAGAACAGAGTGGGTGCATTGCACTCTTAAACCTGCTAAAGATTTCTCCAGTTGCGAGTGGGGTCTGCCAATATCAACCAAATAAATTCCTGGAAGTATTCATGAATAATATAAAGTGGGCTAAGAGAATTTTGGGTCTGAGAGTGCAGTCCTACAATTGCTTCCACATGAGAGTTTTGAAGGACGAGAGCACTTAAGTTTGGAATCCTTGGTTATTTCAGGCCAGTCTTGGATTTTTTTTTGTGTGTGTTTCATAGCTAACCCCGTACTTAAGGAATAAAACACTCATAGAATGCCTGCAGGGCACTCTTTTTTTTAGTTGTTGTTACAGTTTTACTGACATTTGGCTTCTCTCCAGCCATTAGGCTCTGTACAACAAGTTCAGCTATTTTTCAGAACAACCAGTCTAACATCATGCCCTCTTTGACCAGTGATTGGCCAGGAATCAAGAGTTTCAAATAAGCAGGATTTAAACTTCTCTTTACATGCAAGATCAAGAAAGCTTTAACCCTTATATAGCAGCTTTAGTTTTGTTTGTGCTGCACATATGACTATTCACAAGATAAAGGGTGGATAACTAAAGTGGATGCATTACATAGAATCCATCTGCTTATTAACCAATATCAGTGAAACTGAAAGCTGTGGTGTAGAGAATGTACTTGGGTGGTTTTGATTTTCTTCAGGGTCAAATGACAGTCAGGCTTTTGTTGACTGAATGGAGTGAACTATCACACTTTGATACCTTAAAAAATATCAAAATGACCACATTGTGATGTAAATAGCTTTACTTTTGTATCACAATCAGAAGTGGTAAATGTACAGATATTTTTTCACTTAAGTAGCAATACAGGGTCATTTCGACGCCTCCCGCGGGTGGTGGGCCTACAGGAGGGTGGGCCCATGTAGCCTCTTCGGGCTGCGCCCGGCCGGGCACCATGGGCTAATGCCCGGCCACCAGACGCTCTCCCTCGGGCTCCCTCCCCAGGTCTGGCTCCAGGGTGGGGCCCCGGTAACCCTATCCCGGGCAGGGTGCACTGTTCCCTTGGTGTTACTCTCATAGGGGTCTTCTGAACCGCTCTTTGTCTGGACCCTCACCCAGGACCAATTTGCCATGGGAGACCCTACCAGGGGGACAAGCCCCCGGACAACATAGCTCCTGGGGTCACTGGGACACACAAACCCCTCCACCACGATAAGGTGGCGATTCACCACATTCACCACATATTAAAATATTTAATATGTGTAAAACATAACATAATGTATTGTTACCATAAACAGTAGGAGCTAAGTATAAGCTAATGACTGGTAGTTAGGCCTGGCTAGGGGTCAGCTTAGGCCCTGAAAATTCACTGATGGAAATCCTGATTTCGTTTTGAAACAACACTCTAAAGACGCAAGAAGACCGATTGCTGCAGTTTTATAAGTGAATTGTTTTCCCATTCTTGTTTCATATAGTATTTCAGCTGATTGACGGTTGGGGCCTATTTTGTTTGGATAGTTTTAATTTTATAAAATGTCAGTGGTTATCAGGGCTGAAATTGCAGGCCATTTTGTTGCTATACGTGCAGAATGTGATTTAAGATTATTTTGATGAAGCAAGCAAGGACTTTGCTAAAAAAGATGTCTGGATGGGAGCATATTTTACTAAAAAAATCTGTTTATGATGCTGGCTCTTGACTGTATACTGAGAAGAAGCAAGATGGTCCCTTTCCACTTCAGCCTAATTTATATCTACACAGGTAATTTATTACTTTTTTTGCTTGTATTTGTGGATGCTGCAAAGAACAGTGTTCAGTGACAGCAGGTTATGGAAGTGTCCCTAAATCCTGTGCGGTGTCAAGTATTTGTATTGTAACAACTCTACAGAATTGTCACTGTTTGGTGCAGTGCTGCCTTAGATCCAGAGAACTGAAATTTGGCCATGCACTTTGCATACAGAGGTTTCTCTTTCTCCATCTCTACTTCTGAAAGAGCTGGTATCTCTGGGAGGTTTTGTGTATGTGCGTGTGTGTGTGTACGTTTTGTGTTTTGTTTTTTTTTCTGATATATGCTGTTATGGTGCTAATTGAAGTTATTAATTGTGAGATTTTCCACCAGCTGATAGCTTTATTTTGACAAATTGTGAATAAGAGAGCAGTCAAAAGTGTCTTCTAGTGGCTTTGTAGTGTAGTGGTTTATACTGTTGCTTAAAAAGCAAAAGATTCCCAGTTCAATCCTAGGAAGAGACAGAAATCCCATTGGGCTTATGTCACTAAGAGCATCTGGTGTAAAATGTCTGCCAAGTCAAACATGCAGAGCTACCTATTGTTGTGACCCTGTGTGAATAAGGGAACAGCCAAAAGTAGCTTTTTAAATATGCGCAGCCAGAAATGTGTCAGCGCACCTTTACATTAATTCTTCCAATCTCTGGGGAGTGAAACCCCATTCTTATATAGATTATGGGACCATTGTCTTCCTGGAAGAGAACACTACTATCAGGAGAGTAATGTTTTATTAAAGGTTCAGCATGATCAATGTCCAACAAAACTTCAGGCTTTTCCTTTAATCTGTCACCCTTGAATTTATTTATATTTAACCTAATACAATGAATCTATAAATTTGTGTTCTAGGTATATATTTATTGGTAAAATTTTAATCATGTTTTTTTTAATCTTTTCTGTTTCGACCATTGTGTGTGGCTCACAGTATATACTACATGCTACTTAAATTAAAAAATAAATAAATAAATGAAAACTTTTCCCTATTTATGGTCTGTAGGTTGTGGTGAATCCTTAAAAGGCATAAGCTTAGGCCGATAGTCCAGCCATAACAGAGAGAAGTTACAGAGTTTAAGTATTTCTTTCTTTCTTTTCGCTTTTACTCAGTCACGTGCACATACATTTATAGATACACACACAGTCACACACATACAAGAGGGCATGTGCCGCTTGCCGAACAGGGCTAATGAGGGTTGTATGTTGTGGCGGCTGGTTGGGTCGACACAGATCGAGGTGCCTTCAGCCGTTACAAATCTGTTTGGCTTTTGTCCACTACAGAGCAATTAATAACACTGGGGCTGGGGGTAGGGAAGCAAAGGTCACTCAGTGAGTCTGACCCACACACACACACACACACACAGACACGGACATATAGATAAACATATAGATACACATATGAGCAAATTGTACTATGAAAATTGATACATATTTCTGATAACTGCATAAACTGCTACATTAACACCTAAACTGTTTCAGCCCAGACACATTTAGACATTTGAACAAAGGTCCTGATCCCCCAAAGCATTGATATTAGTTTTTTAAGGCACTATTAAGACATGAGCAATGCATACATATATTCACACATACACATATGGTTTGTGAGTCATCAATAAACCAAAACTTTATATTTTACTTTATATTTTACATTAATAAGTAATATCCCTGTTAGCTAGGTGGACAAATAGAGGCCATGCAACCTCAATATTTACTCCGACACACCTACACTGTATTAAATTACTGTGTTTAATATTATACAAACACACACATTTGGATTCGCTCTTCTCCTTTACACACCTCCGAGCACGGTGCTCTGCATTTTTCATTTATTTTGTAATTGAATCGGGCGCTAAAGAATGAATGAGAATGCAGAGGCAATGGGAACGTGTAGTGATTTCTTTTTAAATGTCAGTAGCCACAGAATGTGTTAACCTCAGATTACTGACACACTTTGAATATCCTGATTCTTCTGTGGAGGATTGTAATTGAAAACAGAGGTTGGATGGGGAAAGAAACAGTGGAGAAGGAAGTAAGGGGAAAAGGGGGGAAACAGATGCAGGATTCCTGATCAGCTGTGGTTAAATCCTTATTGGTATAGCACTCTTGGAATTAGATTGGTTTTACTCCTAGCTTTGTGTGTGGGCTTTCATATTATCATGGCATGCGTATATTTAGTAATTGTTTCCAATTCCCCTTTTAAGTTATCACCACTTTGTACCAACATCGCTGTGTGATTGTGGAATTAAATTGCAGTGTGTATGGGGTTTTAATGCATCCCATTTAGCAAGCTTCGCTTAACAGATGTCATAGACAGACCTGTCCTGGCTGCCGTGATGAAATATATCAATCATCCTCCCACTTACAGCCTCTCACACTCTTACTTTGCCTTTTTCCTTGTATGCAGTGTCATTCTGTTGTTTTTGTCCCAGAGATTCTCTGTCTTTCCATGTATGCCTCAGTGTGATTAAGCAGTTTTTTCCTTCGTCTGAAGGACACTTCAGGGAATTGTCAGCTTTACGACCGACAACTGTTTCCCAAATACATAATAACACATGCACAGATGCACTTGTATATGAGTTCTTGATTTATATGGTGTTAATACTAGTTAAGGTCAGCTGAATCTTCAGAAAATGTGCAGCATAACATATTGATTTAGTATTATAAACACATTTGGCTCATATGATTGTCAAATCAAGTCATTCAGCAAGCATACTGTACATGAGTAGATAAGAATGATGAGCTATTGCTACAGTACTGTATGATTTATGATGATTGGCAACTTCTGAAACAGAAGAATTATGTCTTAAATGTTATTGTGTGAAATTATTTTTATTTACTATACAGCATCAAAATATATGTATATAACTAATTTATACCCATAGTCAAACTTAATGAAATTGAAGTGTAAAATTTCAGCTGCAAAAGTGTTTGTATGTGGTTTCTGTGCCCTGCAGGAGGGAGCTGGATCACCTGGAGGAACTCCAGAAAAGAGAGCGAGACTGTCTGGAGATGGTGAAAGAGCACACAACCAAAGCCTATCAAGCTCATCGGTTACATCACCTCCTCAGTACACAGCAGGTGGGCCAATGGGAACACAAAAGCATTCACTAATGCATACAACATTACTGTGATTAGACTAATAGTTGACCAGAGGCAAATGTTACATTGCAGTTTCTTGTTAACCAGCGCTACATGAAAATGAGTCAGTAAAAATGAAAATATTCTAGTAAACAGTTGGAGTAGTGACAGTAAGACGTGTTCATTTTCTAATTCCAAGATGTGGAGTGACAGATGTAAAGTCACTTAAAATGACGTGACAAATGCAACCCTGTGGACTCACTTTAAATTCGTGGTTATCAGGTGTCAATGTACAAATATTTGTATGCTCAGGTACACACATAGGTTTCGCGATAAACATTACAGAGAGGGGGTTCCTCCAGAAACTGGCTACATAGAGAAATAATAAAAACCCCGTTCTTTCTTTTAGTCTACAGAAGTGGGCTGTGTGCAGTTCAGTTGTGTGTGTGCCAATGTGCGAGTACTCATGGCTCTTCTGATGTGCTGAGTGTAGTACTTTATAGTGCTTTCCTTGGCACAGGTGTGCATATGGGTAAATGGTAAATGGACTGGTACTTATATAGTGCTTTTCTACTCTATTTAAGTGCTCAAAGCACTTTCTTACTACAAGCCTCATTCACTCACATATTATGCATTTTTCTATGCTTTAGTATTTTTAACCTAACACTCACACACTCGTACTCCAATCGATGCATTGGGTTCAACTTGGGGTACAATATTTTGCCCAAAGATATATCGACAGACTAGAGAAGAGAGGATCAAACCACCAACCTTTCGATTAGTAAGTGACCCACTCTTGCTTCTGAGCCACAGCCACCCCTGTATGTGTGTGTGTGTGTGTGTGTGTGTGTGAGAGACATCTATGCTCTTTGTGACTCCCCACTGGAATAGTATTGAAGATAAAGCACAGTAGTCACTGTTGATTCAGCACCAACTCTTCATGCGCTCTCTATCGCTTTCCTGTGTTGCGTTCTTTCTCTCTCCTTCATACCTGTGCGGCCAGCATCATCATTACCCAGGTATCCCATGTTCACCTAAGATGCATGCATATAGGAAACCTTTAAACATTTGCATGAAGTTGGTATAAGCTGGAGTATAGTTAAGTTTGCAGTTTTTCTCCAAATACTACAACTTGTACATATCCCATGTATGCATATTTTGTGTTATGTTTCTGTAACTTAATTATAATTATTTTTGTACATGCAAGAAAGAACGAATGCAAGAAAGTTTATGTGCTCTTCTCCGCCCTCTGTCCATCTCCTCCTATATACCGCTCTCTCTCTTTCTCTGCATATGGCAGGGGACTCTTTCCCTTCGTAGCTCTGACCTTGTCAGCAGTGAATAGATGGCTCTCCCACACAGTTCATCCTTTCTCACTTCTCAGACCCCAGCCCACACACACACACACACACACACACACACACACACACACACACACACACACACACACACAGAGTATCAATGTTTGTTGTGCAGAAGCATGGTGAGATTGTTTGTGTGGGTAGTCAGGGATCAGTCAGACAGTAGAGACAGATAAGTAGATATAGATACAAGATCAACACACACACACACACACACACACACACACACACACACAGTGGATTTAAGAAGTGATGGCTTACTGCCCTTTGCCCTTTAAGCAGAGACAGGATTACATTCGGTGCACACAAAGGAATGAATAAAGTTTTGTATTAATGAGCTAAATATTTGGAGAAGCTCATCATTTGTATATTGAGAGACGGGAGTTAAAACACCAACGACACACAAAATAAAACAAAGGCCAAATAAAGGCTCGGTAAAATGCTCCAGTGAGGGTGCTGTCTTTTCCCTGGTTATCCACTGTCTAGTCTCTCATTTAGCTCCTGGGTTGGGATTTAGCATAATCAATTACAAAATGAGCCCCCCTCCTCCTCCTGTCTTCTCTTTCTCTCCTTCGCCCTCATCCTCCTTGTCTGCCTCCATCCATCCCCTACTTTATTTCAGCTTTTAAGCACAGATGATTGAATGTCAGCCTCTTTTCATGCGTGCGCAGATGCACACAGGCAGAATATAGAGACATTGTGACATTTCAGCTCCCCTTTGTCCCCGGGCTGCTGTGAGACACCGATAAAAGACGCAACAAGCTCAGTCACAGATCAACCTTTCAGGGCTGGAAGAGGAGGAGGGATGAAAGAGGGAGAAAAAAGCTTCAAAAGCTTGGTGACGTACAGCAGGAAAAAAGAGGGGAAAAGATGAGGACACGAGTGGGATGCAGTGATGTAATAAAGAAAGGGCTGCTGGATTGTGGCTGACAGTGAAAGGAGTGTGTCGACGGCTTCTTCTCTTTGAATGTTCTTTTTGAGGTGCGGTGACAGGTGTATCTGGTTGCATATGCAATATAAAGCAGACAGAGCAGAATCTGAGATGAGCACTTGTTTGTCTCTTGATTGTGGCTTCCTTAACCTTCTGCAGTGCTGCAAAGCCTAGCTCACCATACGGACAGAGCTTG
>VUQJ01002501.1:0-11794 GCA_015108635.1 Andinoacara biseriatus | reverse complement strand
CACTGCTCACGGCCAGAGCTGTGTGCCCAAGTAGCATCCTCTGGGGCCAAAAACTGACAAAATGAAGCCAACGAGGACGTGCCAAAACCTGCGGTTCCTCTAATGACCCATTCAGGCTGTTTATACAAGCATATCTGGGCTCTATGACATCATACAGAGCCAAGAGTAGAAAAAAAGTGTTTAGTGTTAGAGATGCTGCCTAGCTCTAGTCTTTGCATAAACGAGACACTCCAGGATCTGAAGACTGAAGAGGCTCAGGGGGTTAAAAATGTTCGTAAACGACTGGTTGAGAAGCTTGTGTCAGAGTTAATGTTTCTATATAAAGATGCTTCCATGCACAAAGCCAGCAGCACACAGAGGTGCTTTTCCAAGTGTGGTGAGGATGAACTCGACCGGCCCGTATGGAGCCTTAAATCCCCCCATCCGACACTTTTGGGATGAATAGGAGCACCGGCTGTGAGGCAGATCTTATCACCCAACATCAGTGTTGGACCTCACTGGTGCTCTAGTCTCTGAATGGGAGCTAATCCCTGCAGCAGGTTCAACATCTGCTGGAGAGACTGAATCCAGACGAGGGGAGGCTGTTGGAGCTGCATATTAATGAAGGTGGAGTTACAGCCATGCTCCTCTGTCAGACGGCGCTGAAATGCCAGAGCGGCTGCACGCTTCTGGCCGAGCAATGAATGAAACTATATTATGGGGCTATAATATGCGCTACACGTGCAGTCACGCTCTCCTGAACTGTGAACAAGCGCTCCAAAGCCCCGGGGATCATAAATTCTCTCGTCTGTCATCCCGATGTGCCCTCTCTGGCTGTCGCCTCTCGATCACTTCTATTTGCTCATTAATATTCATGAGCCGTGGGCGGGCCTCGCAGCCGAAGCAGCTGGCCGCCAAGCGACTCAATATGAAACGTGGTGAATGTCAATAAAGAGATACTGCAGCGATAATATGGCTCCAACTGCTCATTCATATTCATTAGTATTTCTAGATGCAGAGAGACCAGCAGGAAAACCTTAATATCTCCCACTGCTAAGAGTGAAAGGTCACAGTTTCCGGGCAAAAGGTCAGAGTTCAGCTCAACAGAACTCTGAAAAGTATCAGACAGCAAAATGAAACCTGCTGTGGTTGCTGTGGTGACACATCAGCCTCTCGGTCTTTATTAGAGAGCCGGCTGTGGTTATCGACATGCAGAGTGCGACGTACAGTCGATCGCACACAGAAACATCGATGCTTTTGTTATTTTCATTAATCGATATGTCAGCTAATAGTTCTTGACTTTTACTAACAAACATGTCAGGAGGTATTTAGTGGGATGGATTTATTTCCAGGGACAACCGTAAATTCCCAGAGTCAACATCAGCACTTCAGACCTTCTGCTTTGGGTTCAATCCATCCAATAACACCACCAACATTTCTTCCATGGATTAGGAATTCCAGCAGGAATTCTTAACGCCAGTACAGTTTCCAAGTTTATTTTAGCAGCTTTTCAAATTCCCCAACCATCCCTGAACAATGACGGAGCCCATTGATGCTGTGTATAGATTTGCTGCTCTCCAGCTGACCGATCAGAACAGCGTGGCCTCACATCAGCGTCGCTTCAATGAGGCAACACCAGCAACCTGGGAAAATATGTAAAAATGCACCATTCTCTTATTTTGGTTCAGTGCAGCGTGTTTGGCTGCTTTAGAGACGGTGCGTGCCACAGTGACGCCACCCACCGGTTAGCAAAGTCCCACTGTGAAGCCTCATGGTGGCCATTTTCATCTCGGGGTTTCAAAATCAGACGCGAGAAACGAGGGGTGGATCTGACTGAGACACCGAGGGACGCTGCACGCTCACGCTCAGCAACATGAATCACACGCACCAAAATATCCCATACCCCACCACAGTGGACTTTCAGTCTAGATGTGATTAATCTGATCTGGTGTTGCATTTCTTAGCTTTTCACTGGATATTTGAGGTCTAAACGGGAGCCTATACAAGTAAAGGAGGCTGAAAAAACTGAATCAACCCACCAGACATCCTGCAGAAAAGCTTGTGGTCAATCATTAATCTGGTACTTTAAAAAACAGAAGAAGAAAAAATGCATTGGCCAGCTCAGGACTGAAGGCCTGAAAGTGAAAGTGATGCATCCTCCCGTCTCTGATACTGATGAGTCTCAGAGCCAAAGCTGTGATTTAATCAACCTCAAATCGAGGAAACTCTCTTTAGGGCACGAGAATTACTGTGAGCTGTACCTGCAGTCGGAGGTAATGAGGGATTATTAGGAAACACCTTCATACCAGCTTAGTGTGAAAGTGGGATGATTCAGCTATGATTAAATCATTATTTTGGGCCAAATTAGGGGTGGTAATATCGAAAGGATTCATCAAAAACTTCCCTCTGGAGTCCTATAAGATCCAACCCCGGGCTCGTTCAGCGTGTGCGTTCTCCCAATCACAGAAAGACGCTGGGTTACTTAGTAAAACTGTATTTGAGACAATAATCATTTTTATAGCTAAACATAAATATTTTTTTATTGCCGGCCTTTGCATGCATCCCATTAAATCAATGAGCAGGTCTGAAGCTTGAAAAATCATGGATGGAATATCGCAGCAGCTTCTTCCCTCAGAGATTTATCAAACGCAAATGTTTGTGCATGCATTTCTGTACAGCTTACTCTTTATTACTGCATTGCAAATTCTGTTGGTTTTATGTCTCTTTTTAACTGCACGTTGTGTTTCCATGCAATAAAAAGTGCTCTATAAACAAAGCTGCCCTTCATTTGCTTCCACGCCTAACAAGCTTCTTCTAATGAGCAGCGGCAGATCGCACAAACGCAGAATACTGAAGCAAACCGGGGACAGATTTATGAAATCTTCATCCGCTGCATCAGTCAGAAAGAAGGCTGACATCAATGGATTCATCTTAAATGAGAAGGAAATGTTTAAAAGCTCGTGCTTCCTCTTTTCACGGGCTGAGTAAAGCAGTTCTGCATTCAGAACCACAAACAGATTTCGAGCTGTCTGGAAGTCTTTCACACAAAACTAATAATTCTTTATCTGTAGCGCTGATGCTAACCTAAAATTTAACAGCACTGCTGCAGACCTGCATCACCAAATGGAAGAAAAACTTTGCTTCTTACTATTTATGAACAGTCTTTTATATGTAATAATTACTTTTCTGCTGTTTTCTAAAGTAATTTATGACTAAATGAATGAGTGTCGCGAAGCTTAATGGGAACAACTGAGCTGGTCATCTTATTGCAACATCATCCAAGTGCGGCATCGTGCACAGAGGAGCTGTGATGTGTAACGCGACTTGTTGTAGTTCGTCACAAAAAAACGTGTGTTCATGCATATGAAAGTGGAGCCAAACAGAACGAGCTTCCTCTGCACGCCTGCAGAGGTTTGGAAACCGTTTCCTGCAGAGAGGAGTTTGTCCAGTGTTAACGTAGCAAACTTTAGTTTAAGAGCAGAGTCGCCCTGGCTCTGAGGCCCCGTTTACATGACACTGTTTCCACTGGAAACGGTGTCGTCTTGATGCGTTTCAGCCTCCCGTCTACACGGAGCCTTTTCAGAAACGCTCTGCGTTTACACGAAAATGCTTGAATCGATGAAAATGATGTAGTTCCCATTGCCAGGCCACAAGGTGGCGGTGTTTTTGTCAAAGTTTGTTTACACAACACGCGCATGCGTGGAGGGACTTAGCAAAGATTTATTCATCATTTACAAAATGGCCAATGTGAGAGGCTTTGAGGACTGACGACAAGGTTGGATAGCTGCTGCACTCAACACTCAATAATAAAGCGGCAAAAGCACAAGCAAAGAGCAACTGTGAATCGTGCTATTCACTAAGTTCACTGAAGCACTCGTGAACAATAACCTTAATGAGTGGTGTTCATCTATTTGCGCATGCGCGGAAAACTGTGGCCTTCGCAGTCATGATGCGCATGTGTGAGGACCCCTGTTTCCAAAACACGCCCTATTCAACCGTTAACATGGAAATGCAAGCCGGCGTGTTTCTAAAATGCTCCACTCTGGACCCTGTTTCGAAAACGCATCGTTTTCACTCCGTTCTCGTGTAAACGGGAAGTCGAAACGCGTTCTCACTACTGAGTGAGAGCAGAGAGGACACCAGTTCTGGTTCAATCTTTGCAAGAACCAGAGAAACATCAGGTGAACTCAGCGCGGCCGCATCCACGATGGCAGCGCTGTGAAACCTTTAAAGTGATTGTTGGTTGCGTGCTGGAAAAACACTGTTAGTCCGGCTTTGAATGTTTGCATGCGTGAATACAGCTCATCCACAAACACGTTCTTCCCCGGCAGCGTTTGAAGTGACTCGGGAATAAAAATGGAAAATACTGCAAAATATTTAATTGAAACACATCGAATTTTTTACTTTTTTGTGAAATGTTGAAATTATTGAGTGTACAAAAATGTTTTTAGACACAAACAGAAGGAATCTGCTGTGGCCGTTACAGGCTGCGGTCTAAACTGATTGTTAACTGTGCAGACTGAAACACTGTAGCTCGACGTATCAACAGCGCCCTCTGTTGGATTTGAGGTAAACAGCAGTAAACCTGGAGCCCAGTGCCGCCCCTTCCCTGACCCTGCTGACCACCACCCTTACATTTTAGGGTGCTGCACACTGAGCTGAGTGGGTCAGTCGACTGCATTTTAGCCACGCATGTTTTAATGAATCCTTTAGTTGAGTTTGGACAGTTAAATGTGAACAGGCCAAATTCAGACAGTTACAGTAAAACTCTGCAGTGGATTCTTTTCCTTTTTCTCTTCTGATAAAATTAGACACCAGCTTCTGACTGCTTTCCGTCTCTGCTCTGGACGCACAGATGAAACTAATATGCATCAGATGGCCGAGGACAAAAGTACCACCCAAAAAATGTGGGTCTGTTCTGTTCACTGTTTTGCAGGGTTCAACAGTGAGATCGTATTTCCAAATGTTTTAGAGAAGTAGAAATAGGAAACTGTACACCATCTTCTGTTTGTTCTCCCCGTCCAGCGCTGAAGACAAACAGGATGTTCAGCACTCTGGAGTTTAAGCGTATATTTTTCTTACTGTCAGTAAATCCCATGAACACACCAAAGTTTGTGTTCCCAAACTTTCTGACCTCCTGTCGATGGCTCTCAGCTCCAAATCCACTGGATCTTTCGAAACAGGTAAATCGTTTGAGCAACAAACAGAAGATTGAATTTATATAAATGACCTGCTGCTGTGTTGCTTATTTATCAAACACACAGATGGACAGGGTGTGTTTGTTGGGGGTGTTTTCCAGCTTTTAGATTAACCAGGATTTGGTGGTCCAGCAAGCATCTGAGATCTGAAGCTTTGATACGCAAACAAAGCCATTCTCAGGGTCTAGATAAAGAAGCAGGAAAAAGGAGTGTAACAGGACACTGATAACTATAAAAGATTTACTGTGTCCAAAGTAGCCATAACCACTGTTACGCTTTTATTTTGCTTCAAAATATGGATGTAATATCAATAAGAGTATCCACTGACAGCGTCTCTCTGGAGTCCCTCAGGGGCAAACCCGGTGCAGTTATTTTTAGTCTTTATACCATCTGAGCTCAGAAATATCATTAAGAATCACCCGAGGGTAATATTTCACAAACTTTATTTGTTCACAAGAATCGTTTTTGTTGGTTTAATTTGGCTGAAATTTCAGATTTGACCTTAAACTCTGTGACGAGCTCGACCCGACACGTACTTCACAGCTCTAGTTAGTACATATTTAAAAACAAGTAACCGAAGCGGGGAGCACGGGTCGGCAAGGGTCGGCACGGGAACGAGGGGGCGATCGTATGAATACAAACAAATGCAGCTGTCCAGAACAGAAAGCATTTATAAACACTGTAACAGAGCGAACAGATGGAACTCAGAAGAAGGTAGAAATATCCTGAAACTGTGCAGAACAAGCAGCACACAAACCACCACTTCTCTCTTTCTCTTCCTCTTTCTGCTCCTCACTTCCTCTCAGATGGTGTTTGACACTCAAATCTGTCTCTGCATTTCTCTCCGTTTTCCTTTAACCAGCCCGACGCCGCTCTTTACTTCAGCCCTCGTTCCTACCTCATCCTCACGGCCCGCGCTGCCTTGCTCGTAGGCTCCGGCACCAAACCAACAACCTCCTCTCAGCCTAAGTCCTGCCGGCTGTTGTCGAGGTGGCAGACATGACAATGATCCCCGTGGCAACAGCTCTCTCTCCCCTCGGCGACCGCACGCGCTCACTGTTGTAACAACAGCTGAGCTGCTGCTCCTCAGCCTCCTCCGTCCTCTCCCCTCCTCCGTCCTCTCCCCTCCTCCGTCCTCTCCCCTCCTCCGTCCTCTCCCCTCCTCCCGCCAGCTTGTTCTCTCTTTATCACTCTCTCTCTCTCTGGTGATCTTTTTATACCTCCTGTTCTGCGTCTCCTTGCTCTCCTCTGGCTCTCTCCATCACTCCCTCCCTCCTCTTTCTCTGGCTCTCTCTATTGTCTCTCTATCGCTTCATCACTTTCTCTTATCTTTCTGCCCATTCCTCCAATTCTCCTCCTCCTCTTTAAAGTTGTACAGTCATTTCACCAACACGTGAATTCGCTGAGGTGCTGATTAATTTTCTGTCTGGATTTTTTTTTTGAATTGCACTTGAGGGAGACGGAAGTGGAAACCAGGAGTCGCTCCGGGAAACTTTCTGCATAAAATAACACTTTGTTTAATCACAACAACTGAACATTTATTGATGTGTTTAAGCACGTACACACAAAAAAAAATAATCATGTGACCAAACCCAAACTTCAGTTTCTCTCAATAAAGTAGGATGCATTACCCACCCAGCCTCCACCCTCTTAAAGGGCCGGTGCACGCCGTTCAAAGATCTTCCCACACATTCCCAACGTTGGATCGAGCAGGTCTGTCAGCATTTTTGTAACTTCCATAAACACTGTGCAGCAGTGAGACAGCAGTCTCTCATTCTCTTTTGTCATTTATTATTATTTATGGGACCTTTAATGTCAAAAGTGCAACACTATAAACCTGTATATTTCTCTCCCTCCAACTGGACTCCAGTGGGCTCCCACACTACACCCCTGACACAAGAATAAACTGGTCCTGACTTGACACGTCACAACAATAATAAGTGTTATACTACGTTTTTACAGATTCTTCTCAGTATAAAGACATTAAAAAACTGCCTGGATTATTAATATATTGTAGAGATGCTCACATATTGTACAATTTTGGGGAAAATTGATCAACAAAACGAGATACATGAGTTTGTAGAACATCCTGACCAAGTGTCTGAGAAACAAGTTCTTACAGAATCAGTTTGTTAGTAAAAATGAATTTATAAATGAACCTGATGTGTGACAGACGGGGTTAACTGAGGACAGAGCTGACAGGAAATTATTCTGGAGTCCAAAACAACAAAAAAAACCATAAATGCTGATGGAGAAATCCACAATGGCACAACAAAAGCTCCTATTACACAATGTGCATGAATCTGTGGAAGCGCCGCTGACTGGATATAAAAGGTGGAAGCACCGTGATGTCACCCATCGGTTTTGGACTCTGCAATTTGAAGCTCCAGCCTGAGCATTTTAGGTCACCGTGTTGTGTTTGTGAAGCCAGGAGTGACCAGATGTGAATGAGAGGGCGGAGCGCTAAATTATCAGCTAACGCTAGCCAGCTTTGTTAGCAAGCTGCACCCTGAGATGACGGGGGTGCAGCACACAGTGAGTCTTAATTAGAGTGAAGTAACACAAGATCTGATGGTCTGCAACTCTCAGCAAGCCCGCTCAGATAATCCCACTGAAAACACTCCAGAGGCTCCGATTGGCTGCAGCTCCCTGTAAAGGACCACCTGTCAGCCGCCACCTGAAAACCACACACTGCATCTTCTGACCTTTGAACGCTTCCTCTGTTGCCCAAAGTGTCTCTCGGTGAAGAGCTGATGAAGGTGGCATCATTATGAAGAACCAGAAGGAAGCAAGCGACTGTCTGCTGGGATGATGAGGCTGAACACTAAAGCCTGATTTGTAGGCCGTCCTGAATTTTCCTGAGCACATTCATGCTCCTTGGACGTCCATTTACACTGGAATGACCTTTCAATCTTTCCCACTCGGGGCAAACACTACGTCTTCATCTCCGCTGCTTGAAACACTTTCACATTATTCCTCCTTCACACTGTGGCTGCAATAAACTGCAGCTTCAGGGAGTCACTATAGAATATTAGCACATTAGACTAATGAGAAACCTCTAGAATATAAAATTAAAACAGGTGTGAGCGTCAGTGATCGATCAGTTTCAGACTGTCTTCACTTTGATGATCAGTTTCTAGCAAAATGACGCGTGTGCGTTTCATTAAACGCTCGCTCGGCGTGCAGAATGTAGGATTTATGTGCCGCACGGATGTGAAGCGGAGTGATAGCTCTCGTCACCTCACCATCTTCGGCTGCTTTATAATGAGGAGAACGTCGGCGTGTATTCATCCCATGTTGTCCTGTGATTCCCATGACGAGTGTGAGCGGCAGCAAACTTCAACGAAGGGTTTATTTTTTTGTGATGTAACCAAAAAAAGTTCAAGTCATCTGATGCGTTGTTGGGAAGCTTTTATCATCATCATCATCATCCCACATCGCCCTCCTGCTCTGTGTGAGGACGTTCACAGTACGGACGGACATTTCAAGAAAACATAAAATAAGATATTCAGTAGAATCAATTCGACTTAAATATTATTGCTTTGCACCACAAACAGCTTGCAAATGGCTGCGACAGCCGTGCAACACGCTGGCTTTACCTGGTAGAGTCTGCAGAGGACCTCGAAGTTCGCCACACACTCAAATCCGTCGCTGGCTGTGGTCACCTTTGGTTTTGCATCTTTCTCCTGTTTGTAAGCAGCAGCTAATCCCACCGTACCACACACACTTTACCGTTCCAGCAGTTAGCAGTGTGTTCATCCAGATCTGTTGTTTGCTTGCTGGTAAACATCTTTTAGAAGCTGCATCCTGTCAACTGCCAGGAAAAATGAGGGAAAAGACTGATTTGCAGATTTAAGATATTAGAGGGATTCCCCGTCTCGCTCTCTCTCTCATAACTGATGAACACAAATGACCTAGTTCCTTGAAGAGCTCAGATTTCAGGCTCCTCACTGTTTCAGGCATTTTTCCCACATTTCCCAAGGATTCGTTATTGTCGTTCGCATCACTTCTGCATGCAGTGGAACGAAATTCTGTCCAAGTGTTGCCCATGTAATAGTTACTACCTGGGCAATGTCATTTAAAGTAATTTAAAGAAGAATAAATGTAAAAATAAGTAACAATAAAATAAAGAAGATTTGTTTGCAAGGGTCAGCCAATCAGAGGAAAGTACACATGAAGGGAGGGAGGCCTTAAAGGAAGAGGAGCTGAAACAGCCAGTTAGAAATAAGGATTATTTTAAACTGCAAATCTGCAAAGCACCTCTACTAAAGAAAAAAAAGTGTAACAGCCCTTTAAATGAACTGATACTACATTGGTTCCTAATGGGAACTGAAAATGTTGCATCTGTGCCTGCAAATCTTACACATTTGCCTTTCCTGAAAAACATGCTGCAGAAAATTACAGAAAGAAGTGAAAATGTTTACCTGCCCGACAGGAGTTCATATTTCAGAAAATGTTATTCATAGTTCTCCTACTTTAAGCTGGAATATCCCTTTAAGAGATTCCATCCACACACACACACACACACCACTTCAACATGAATAGAACATGAGAACACAAGTATCACCTAAATGCAGGAGGCCATTTACACACGTTTGCACATCACGTCCTCTCGCCGCTTCATCCATCTTCCATATTTTCGCTCCACCACAGACTCCGCCCACTGCCTCATTTACACCTCCACTCATCTCTTTAATGCTCCTTCCATCTGTACACCTCCTGTGTACACCAGCAGCTCTCTGTGCCTTTATCCTCCACCTCATTTGCACACATCAGTCATCCGTACTTATAGATTTCACAGTGTGGCTCCAAATCGCGGGTGCAGGCGAACTAATGAAATCAACTTTGAGAAAAAGAAGACAGAAACCAATGAACACCACTGCACCGCCCTCCGGAAACACCATATTCAAATAAAACATGGCTATGGTGGTTATCAGTGTGGTTACCATCACAACAAAAACGCATATCTGATATCTAATCATACGATAAAGGTCAGAGAAACGAAGGAAGAGAGAAAACAAAGCGGATTTCTCTGAAAGGGCAAAACCAACCAGCTGCTTTTCAAAATAATTTGATTTCCATTTGCTTTGAATATTTGCCACCAGCAGGACAAAAACTCCCCCTGGATAGATGAAAAACTAAGATACAAATGTCCTTGAAACACACCGAGGTCACCTGTGCGTCTCTAAGAGAGGATCGAGGGATTTTCCTTTCAAATAGTCGGCAGCGAGGCTTCAAGGTTTACAGTTTTCATGCAACGATTCATAAAAGCAAAAAAGGAAGATTGTGTTCACCATCTGTTGGGCATTTATTAACAGAAAGATAAAACAGATCTGATATAATTCCAGCTTTGGTGCTTTCGAACAGCAGAAATACCGAATGTTTTCTGTCTCTGCGTCTCTAAATATCCAATCAAATGTGAGTCAAAACAAAACGTCTCAGCAAGTGAATAAATGAATCAAACCAAACGCCACACACACAAATATCCCACCCAAACCCCGGTCTCCTCGGTAAACCTGAAACTTGCGGCAGCCCGATCCCTTTCTCAGCACCACAGTGATAAATGGTTCTTAGTGCCACTACTCAACACGGGCACTTTGTTTGAATGAGACATGCTGTATAAACTTTGTCTAACATTCACAGTCCAATGAACACATCGGGAGCAACTCGGGGTTCAGTATCTCGCTCAAGGACACTTCGGCACGCAGACTGCAGCGGCCAGGGATCGAACCGCCAACCTTCCACGCCATCTCCTGAGCATCGACAGGGCAGACATTCGAAGGAATGTCAACATGGTTCCCATCTATTCGAACATTCAAAAAGACACTTTGTACATAATGATGAGACCGGATGGCTTTCGACGCCTCGGGATGAGGATGCGCCGGATTTACACGTATTCGCCCAGAACCATTTAGTACACTCAGGATTCATTTTCTATCAATGCTCCAGTCACAGTAGAGAAAGCAGTTGTTGGAGACCACAGCACAACCAAAATTATTGCAGCTGGTTGCTTTAAAGATGGAGATCAGGACTGCGACCAAACAGCAATACGATGGAGCAAGTCGGCCATCGGTTTGTGATTGAGTGGGTCAAGTTGCCTTTACGTTATATTTGTGACAGTACATCAATAAACTACGATAAATTGTTGAAACCTGCAACTCTGCTGCTGTCTAATGCAATTCTGTTGCCGTCCCCCTACACAGAAATTCATATTAGCTACTTACATTTAGAGTCAGAACCTCATTGATGCAGCTCAGAAATTCAGAGATTCGTCCACAAATAGCGACGCAGTTGCTGCCGGATGGCGATTTAATTGCAAAAGCACAAAGGCGCTCGGCAATCTTGGTCTTCCGTAGAAATATAACCAGAATACAACCAGCTGAGTCGAGTCCCTTACTGGCAGACCAGTTCTGCTAAACACTGCAGATCGACTCTGATTGGTTGCAACGTGCTGACAATCTGTTTATGCTTATATTTATAAACTAAATGGGAACTTTTTACAAACTGCTCTCAATGTGTCAGTGTGACTGCAGTCAGTCCGAGTTGGACTAAGATTGTCACCTAAATCAAAACAGGATTGTTATTTATTCTGTAGTAATTCATATCAATCAGACCAG
>VUQJ01002500.1:0-11512 GCA_015108635.1 Andinoacara biseriatus | reverse complement strand
CTAAATAGAAAGATGCCGTAAAAGAACCATGTTATTCCCCTTCCTGACTTCCTCCCTCACTTTCCATCCCTACTCTCCCTCTCTCACTTTTGTCACAGCCAATTTCCAGCCGCTTAATCCTGATTATGCCCTCAAAGTCCCAGCTGACAGCACCCGATTCAAACTTACTGTGATGTACATTGGCATGTGGCAGCAAGATGCTGATTGTGGTTACAAAACACATCTGTCTCATTTCTGCTGTTTAATTAGCTGTTGGAATTTGAATGTCGTTTTAGCGAGCATGTAATCTCTCAATATGCAGTTATGCTGTAGAACTACCAGGATTGGGGCATTGTGGCACTTGCAATACTGAAATTTTCAAGTACATTTATCTTGTAGCTAAATGACAACATTAAGACTATATACAACATGTGATATAAGAGGAATGTATTCATACACTTCTGATCCTCTATGATCTACAATTGATAGCAAACAGTACAAAACAACTCATCTTCAATGAAAAAAAATAGTGCTTTCATAATAAAATAAATTAAACTTTGCAGTAAGTTGCAGGAGCCTCTCTCACTTAAACCAAAAATAAAGTGCTTTGGCGAAAGGTACAAATAATTCAGTGAAATACCCAATTTTTCCTGACATACTGTATTTACCTGACCAAACAAAAGCAAGAGCAGCAAATGTCAAGAACTTGCATCCTTTTTTCTAAATTATGTTTATACATTCACCAGATACCAGGACACTGAACTTTCTCTTTCTCATTTGTCTCCATAATTTTCTAACTGCTTTGATACTTTGCTCACAGCGGCTGCTCTTATTTGTTGTCACATTTGTCATCGCGCATTTACTCACCCCAACTCTGTTCTCGTGCAGTAGCTGCCTTTGAATGTTGAAATTTTGCTGAATTTCCTCAAATTAAGAGCTAGTCCTGGAAAAGCCTAATTATAAACAAAATTGTCTTTGAGATTTACAAAAACATGAATGCCATGCTGCTTTACACACACACACACGCACGCACGCAGATAATTACAAAGCTGTTCATGTGATTAAGTACCGTGCAAGTGGTTGTTTAGAGGTGTGAAATGAAGAGGAGATAGACAGATAACCCAGCCCCTGGAGACATATTAGTGTGTTATTTCATGTGAGATTTAGAGTGCTGACTGTGTGTGACAAAATAAAAATCTTTTTTTAAAAAGTGTGTGTGTGAGAGAGAGAGCGAGAAAGTGTGTGGTTTCACAGTGTGTCTAAACCACTTATTCCTCCTACTGATAAGTCAAAGATTAGATGGATTTCCTGTCTCTCTTCTCTTTGTAAATGCTGTTTGAATGATCCTGGATCAGGCCATCAGTCTATCCCTCCATTTTTTAAAAAGAAAAAAGAAAAAGCCAACTTTAGCACACAAAAGAGGGAAGAAAGGTTCATCCTGTTACCAGGTTACCTATAATTTTGAGATTACTAAAACAGGAGAATCAAGAAGGAATGAAACCAAAGAAAGAAAAGACAAAAACAAGTGGCAAAATAATCACAGGGAAGTCAAGCTTCAATCCAATGCTCCTTTTGTTTAACTTTTCAAGAGGTTACATAATGACCAGTTTAAAATACAAGCATACCTAAGCGTGCAGAGAGGCTTACAGCTGCACATAAAAACATTTAAAAGATCTTTAAAGGCTGAGATGACTTAATTTGATATCACTTTGCACACTGAACCTCAGTGGAAGAAAAAAACAAAACAAAAACAGGACAGGACGTCACACATAAAGCAAGCCCAGACTACTGATTTACCTGAGCTCAGAAGTTGGTGATCTACATTTGGGTTTCACTCGGATATGAATTAAGCTGAGTTAAGAGCTTGGATTAAGAAATAAACAGCGCTGATTTGACCAATAGGCAAAGTTCGTCAATTTAAATAAAATATATAAAGAACGCTAATGTTAGGGTCTCAGAGGACAGAGTGAAGGTATGAAAAGTAAATGGAGATTTAAAAGGGAAAAAAAGCAATGTGCCAATGGAAAACGTGAGTCTGTGAGCGGTTAGGAGGCTCAGCATTCTGAAACTAAAAAAGATAAAAGATAAACTTGCTCTTAAAAGCAGGCTGAGGTCAAATGGTTGGAGGGGGCAGAGCTTTACAAAAGAGAATAAAATAAAGAGCAAATAGACTGTTTACAAGTAGAGAAAGAAATGAAAGTACATTAAAAGGTTTAAGCTTTGGGAAAATGAAGCTGCGTCACTAGGACACCATCAGTAACCTCCACAAAAAAAAAGGGAAAAACTGAATGTCGACATGAAACAATCCGAGTTCAAGTTTAACAGCTTTGCTTCATTTCTCTCAGTTCTCCGCTGATAACGGCACAGTGTGAGCACATACAGTCACAGCAGCTGGAATTCACTGCAGTTACTGTTTTTCATGTTTACATAAAAAAAATACCGTAGTAACTTCATCTAATCTATGCAAAACAAAGCAAAATTAAAAGGTTTCATTCAAACAACGAGGAAGAGAAGCAGCTCAGAGGCAATCTTAAGATGTGAGGAAGCCTGTGATCAGTCAGGTTTATAATGAAGCGAAACATTACGGGGTCCTTCAAAGAGACTCTGAATAGAAACCCCATCGTCCTGCCCCCACACGGTCTCTCTCTCACACACAATTGCAAGAACTTGGGGTCACCTCAGACACGCCCACCCTTTCGGCCAGTTTCACAATAGTCCAACCACCCTAATCTGCTGATGGAGAAAACTTCCAGTCTGTTAAGAATCTGATTACAACTTAGAGATTTCTCTCTTTTTGACAGGTTCACGTGTGATCTCTTCTGGTCAGGCAACTATTATTTGTCTCCATCTTTAGAAAACACATCTTTAAAAAGGTCTCCATCACAGGGAATCAATCAGGAATCAACCTGAAACCATTTATTGGTCCGCATTAAGGGAGTGTTTGCACTCGTGAACTCATTGATCAATCAAATCATGATTCGTTCACAGTCATTTCTTACACTTTTGGCCTTTTATATACTAGTACATGCCCATTATACTGCAATTTTGGGGCTGTTTGTATACTGATAGTATTTTTTAAAGTAGTTCACATAAATAGAAATATGGGACTGACTGTATGTTTATACACAGCAAAATGTACTTGCATGTATAAATGAGTGAGGGACCTCATTTCCACTCATCTCCTCGTTGTCTGTCTGCAAACTCCTACACAACTGTGGTGCATTAGAGTAAGATACAGCCATTTACTCTTTAAATGTCAGCTGCTGCTTTTACTACATTGCTTTGCAACATTTCAGCATGTGGAGAAATGTTTTTCCATGCCTAGCTCCAACTACTGCTTGGGAGATGGTTATTTAGGTTGGCAGATATCCCTGATCGCCACATATATGATCTTAGTATTACTGATGACAAATAAGATTTTTGTAATTAGCTTCATCTAAAATGTTCTATTAAAAAAAGAAAGAGAATCCCAATCCACAAACCTAATTATATTAAATCAGATACAAAATTACACTTAAATTTGTATTAATATCAGTTATTCTATTATTACAAATGTATATATTTATATTTAGACATGTAATTATATTATTGATATTGATAAAATGGTTTTATATTTAAAATTTCATTAATTTTTTAAACATTTATTTTACATTCAATATTTTATTGTCATTATTTATTGTATTATATACATTTATAAAAATGTATATAATACAAAAATATCAAATATTAATGCAAAAGCAACCGTTTAACAATTTTTCATAATTTTCCTTAACACCAAGTACCACAGCGCCCACAGATATACTATCCTTTATTTTCTGTTACCTTACTTATTGTATGTTTCACTCTTTCCATCATAACGGTCCTTTTAATGTTTTCTCCCCACACTTCTATCTTTCCCTTTCTGCCTCATATCCTGTGGCTTTCCATCCATCTCTCTTTCTGACTCTTGTATTTTTGTGTGACTTTTCCCTGCTTAAAACACACACACATACACACACACACACACACACACACACCCACCCACCGGGGAGTTGTGGGCCCATAATCATTGCACAAACACAGAGATGCTGACAGACACGCGCACACACGGACCTGAAACGTACAGAGAAGCAGAAGGTAAACAGCTGAAATGTCAAACATAATTCTACACAACAGAGGAGCACAGCAGGCAGTCAAGCTTCAGCTGAGCAGCTCAAACTCTGACGAGTGCATTTCAGTTTCAACTTTTATTGCAAAGTTACAGCACACTTTACATGCTGAGAGACGGCCACAGGTTACACTGCACCCTGTTGTAACCACGACAGTGAAATGAGTGTTGATTAATTCTTTTACAAAACTACCCAGATTCACAGGAGTGGACTCACTGCTGTTTTTTGCTTTTAAATAATAATTAAAAAAAAAAAATCTAGAAGGATGAATAAAAAGTCTGCTTACAGGAATAGAGGTCATTTCAGGGGATTATTTAGAAATCAAGGAAGCGAGAGGCTTGAAGAGTCCTTGAGAAAACAGCGCATCAGAACAATTCAGAGTGTGCAGCCTCTAAAACGTATCAACATCAGAGAAACGACAAATTGTGTCCTAAATGCTGGTAAAAGCAAAGTATGCGGAAAAGGCAAAAAAGGGAACAACAGTCTCTGTTCCCACTTTGATGAGAAATGTTTTTGTCTGTGAAATAATTATAGGAACACAAGCACTTGAATTTTTAAACTCTGGGACATAACACCCACGTAGTAAACTCAAAATTGAATGGTATCAAAAGAACTAAAAAGCTCAGAGTTCTTTCTCAAGTTCAAAAATACCCTTCAAAAAGAGTTGTCATGGTTTCTGCCTGACACCAGCAGTCTTTATACAAACATTTTTTTAATTTCAGACCTTGTTATGTGTCCGTGAGGTTCAAAGCTTTCACAGCAGTACGCTGATACAGAACAGAAAGGAGGCCGTTTCTCTTCAGATACAAAAGGCACCGAACAAGGTTGCTGTGGGTAGCTGACGCCTCATCGGCTCTTTGCCATTACCAACATATAAAAACTTCACAATGAGGAAGCATCGTTTCTGTTCTATATACAAGTTACTTATAAACTGTTGCCATTTAGAGTATGTGAAAGGCTCAAGTATAAGCAGCTCGAGCTTCAGTTTGTGTCTTTTCAGTTAAATTTGTGTCATTTCCATTTACTTCCAAGCTTTTGTTCATTTATATTCATGGGCATTTTTTTGGTCATCGTTTAAAAAAAAAAAAAAAAACAGAAAAAAAAAGCTGTGTTATTCCTGCATAAGACTAAAACTTAGCAATGAACCAACTTACTTAACAACAGCCCACATTTCCTCTGTCCTCAGCTCCTCTACCACAGATGTAGATTAGCTGAGGGACCGTTTGGAAGATAAATAAAAACAGACCAGCAATCAAATCTGATAAAGACTCAGCGCTCCAACCCAAAGACTTCAGATGTCCTTGTACTAGTCGGGTTTCTTTGTGGCAAAGGAATTTCGCATCCAGGTTACCTTTTTCACGATGCACATGCCAAAAAACAATTTAAAAACATGGCATTTAAACAAATTCTGGTATCGGCACTCCGCAAATCCTGAATACTTATTTTCAACCACTTATTGCATAGTTTTACCATTTAGCTGCACTCTAGCGCTCAGTCCTGCTTTCACTTATTTTACAGTAATTCAGTCGTCCAATCCCTCCCTTACTGTCCAAGAGAAACTGTTAGAACCGTTTTCCAAAATCGGTGGATGAGTGGTTGAAGTGGCCGTGCTTAATATTTCAAGTTGATGCCACATTCCTCACATTAACTTAATTAACCTATGCAGCTATTGCAGCAAAGCCACTCCCATTAGGGGTCACAGTTCATCTGCCTCCATCTCGACCTTTCTTCCCTCTACTGCGATGTTTGCATGACCTCCTTTGTTAAATCCATAAATCTTCTCTGCGGTCCTTCCCTTTTCCTTCTGCTTGGCAGCACAGAGAAGGTTTATGGTTGTAACAAAGTATAGTTGAAACGTCCTCGTTTGCTCATGTTCTTTAAAAACATAAATGACATTTCAGCTTCCTCTGACTGAAGAACTGGAATGTCTCTTTTCACTTAACCACAGTGTAAGACAAAATGTTTTGATAGTGAACTATTCATAAAGTTGACTCTGTTTACTACCAATTCCACAAAACTGACTGAAAGATGTTTACAACATTTCTTCAAATTTATTACATTTGTCACCTTGAAACAAGAAGTTTCGAGATTTTCACTGCAATGAATCTTTGTGCCCATCACCCATATCTAATCTTACAACAAAAACATCTGAGACCTTGGCTGTCCAATGCACTGTTACGAATTGGAGCCCGATTAAAAGCCCCAAAACACCTTTTACCTTGGCATGCAGGGAAGAAAAATGCATGTGCTGTGAGCTCCCTGCACATCTAGATGGACTCAGACTCCTCTAGACAGAAATTGCTCATTTTTAATTGACAGAAGATTGCAGATTTAAATGTGCTGTGAAATGTGTGAATGACGACAGCAACAAGAATACAGAAAAAAATTTTTCGTTCTGTGCTCGTCTAATTCACCAACTAATTGTTTTTTATAAAATGTCAGCCATTTTTAGTATTTATAACACTCTAAATGTCATTATGCTGGCAGTGCAAAGTACAATCAATATAGCTTTCCATTTATCAGGTTAACACCGTGTCATTTTATATTGCAGAGTTTGTAATGCAGGAGTGTGCAGATGAATGACAATCTCTGCAATTGACAATCGTGAGAGTGGACAGCAATAGCGTGCCAATAAAGATTATTTTGAACACGTTTTCCTCTTAATGCCTGAAATGAAAATATAGTCGTAACCGGATTCAAAATAAACTGCATCCGTTCCATCACAGGTTCGTACACAGCACTTGTTGCATGTATGTGTGGGACGCACAGGCACAAAGACACACAAATAAGTTCACACTCGCACCTCTGCCTTGATTGATCATATAAACAGATATATGTAGAGTTTGCAGAAATCCAACTGAAGACAAAAGCAAAGAGCCAGGCACATGTTATAACTCAGTACTGGTTACCTATTCAGGTGATTGGTGACTGTAAAGTGGATGCCTATTACTCTAGGGTCAGGATATGTGCAACTAGTCCACTAAATCTTTAATCATCACTGCCCTCGTTACTTGGTGCCAGAAATATTTGGTTAAATGTATTATTCTTAATGTATAACATCAGTTACCAATTAAAAGATATGACAACACTGACAACTGACCCACCCCACCCCACACTTTGTGAAGAGAAGTCACCAAGGAGTGAGGGGAAAGTAAAGAGACTGCAGCTGTTCTAAGCAGTGCTGCATGTCAGCTTTGTCAAAAAAAACTGGAGCATAACCAAGCAACCAAACTGATGTGACCATGTTCTGCACTGGGATGCGGACACTAGCATGGAAGAAACCAGGTCTACTGCTGCCAGCAGGGCTAAAGTTAACCAGAGTCTGTAAATGAATCAGACAGTGTGTTTACAGTGTTCACAGTGCCAGCGACATTTAAAACATGAATTAAAGAGGAACATGATTAACGGTTTCATACAGCTCAGTTTTTTATGCTTTCTTTGGGTTTTCTGTCTTTTTTTGGTCTCATTTAAACAACTAGTATATTACTTGCCATGAACATCCCTACTCTATGTGAACAAGGCTCTTCTACTGGCATCCTTTACTTCTTTCTGTTCATGCTGCAAGTAGGAAATAAAGTCCCAGGTGTGCGTTTCTCTCAGCAGCGCTGTTGTTTTTCTGTGTATGGGCAACACAGTGTTCTGGAAGGTGGACAGCACTACCTTAACAAGTACACGTTTTGGTGACAAAACTGCTAAAAGCCAACAACAACTGGCACCTTCTGACACTGTCAGAGTTTGTTTTCAGTCTGAAAGCCAAGAAATAAAGAGTAATATAAACCATGTAATCAGCCAGAAAGGTCACGCAGGCTAAGTGTCCAAGACTGCACCACTTCATAGCTGTGGTACTCTGCAGCCAACTCGGTGCAGACTCGCTCTCTTTCAGTCTGAAATGCATCACACCATTAATCTAAACTACCCCGAGCCGTTTCAGAGGGGCTCTTACCAAGCCAGTCACCAATACACAGAACAGAATTAAATGTGTGTGTCAGCTGTAAAAGAATCCCTACTCATGCCAAAACATTAATTTGTTCCTGAGTTTTTCCATCAGCTCAACTAGCCAACAGCAGCTAGAACAGCAAATTAGAGCAGGAAAAAACACATGCATGCAACTTTGCTGCTGGAGCACCTTCAGGCACACTTGGCTGAATGTCCTACCTTAACCCCTCGCACTCTGAACTCAGCCAGAGCTCGGCTCATCTTTGAGGCGGCCGTGTTCAGGTCCTTTCCGCTAGCGATGACTTTTACCAGCAACGAGTCGTAGTGAGGGGAAATGACTGCACCCTGGAAGGCTGAGGCGCTGTCCAGACGAATACCCATGCCCTCTCCGCTTCTGAAGACCTGGCGGAAACATTACAGCAGAGGTTAAAGAAAACTTTGTCACTGCACAAACATTTAAAATTAACAAAATGAGGTAATTGATATTCTGTCAGTAGTATATTTTTGTACACAGTGAGGAAAAAGTCATGTTAAAAAAAAAAAAGTACAGTATTTTTGTGGATATTATTACATTGGCATTTTCTGCACTTGGCAAGATAATGCGCCTAAATAATTTGCCAATACAAGATTTAGTGCACTCATTAGGGATATTATTGTACTACCCAGCAAGGTCCAGTAATGCTACTGAATGAATGCACCCCACCCCTCCTGGATACATTTTACAGGAAGTGCTAATATTTGTGTTTTTTCTGTGCCACTGCCATTTACTGGTAGTAAACAGTTTTATTTTCACTGCATTTCTAGAAACAATACTGCTCCAAGTTCCTGCAATCCACAGTTTGAGCTGGGATCAATGACCAGTGCAGGCACACATCTATTCAGACACTGGAAAGAAAAAGGAAAAAGCATAGCAAGGAGCCAGGCAGAAATGGTATCCTGGTGGCTCAGTGCCCTGAAATGTAATGGTGTGCTAGATTCATATCAAGCCTTTCAGCATAGTCACATGTCTCTCCCACAATCCCTAATTTGAATTGTAAAAACTGATTTTAAATGACAAAACCTTCAAAAATAAATACAGCAGTCTCAGCCCTTGCTCGAAAGTGGAGCATTATTCCTTAGTCACTTCATTATTTCATCCTTTATTTCTTCCATCATCTCAACACGGTTCACAGGACTGTGATGTAAACAACAGAAATTAGAAGCATCGCATCTGTTAGGCGCCTAAAACCTCAACATAATTTAACCTGCGCTGTAAAGATAATGGCGGCCAGATACAAGAGCAGCAAAATAATGAGATGAGAGGGGAGAAAACGAGCATGAGATGAGTGAGAAATGGAAAGACTGAACGGTTCCAAACCGCTTGGCAAGAGAGCAGAGAGGGAGGCGAGGAGAAGCAAAGAGGAGAATGAGGAGTGTCCAACACTGGAACATATGGAGCCCCTCGAGGGCTGGAGGAGAAAGATGAGTCGAAATCATAATTATAGCAATGTTGTGCCACACTGATGATCTGCTGCTAATATTAACAGACAAAGTAGACGTGCAGACCTGTCAGCATTCAGAATATTTCTTCATTAAATCATTTGCACCTTACAACTTGCCATGTCATCTGGAACAGGAAGCACCCACCTCTCTGGGCAGTATTTACGTCTAAGGGAATAGTACTATATTTTCTAACTCTCTTTTCTTTTCACTTTTTAAACACACTTTAAGTTTGGACTGCAGAAAAAGTCAGATAAGGGTAGTATGACAGATTGTTACTCTGATTACACAAACATTATGGAGGAGCAGCTCACGTATAATGGGTACAGATTTGTAAACCACCTATTGTGTTTACTGACAGATGTTACCAAAACATAACCTCCTTGGCGGAAGTCATAATTTCTCTCTCCCTTGAAACAATCCTTTCGACATAAACACAGTAAAGCTCCTTCAAACATGACAGCAAAAAATATAACAGTACCGAGCAAACATCTCGAGTCACCCTTCATCTCTTATTTTGCAAGGAAAATAAGAAATAGATGCAGCAATTTACTGAAAAGTGCAAAGTGCAGCATATAAAAGACAGAATAGTTTGTACATTTCTAATGAGCTTGAAAGTCAATATTTGGTATGACCACCTTTATTCTTCAACACAGCCTGAACTCTGACCGCTTTAGAGTAATTTCTTTTCAGGAACAATTCTCCAGGCTTCTTGAAGGACATTTAAAGTTTTCAGTCCTAGTTTCAGCAAACTGCTCTTTGAGAATCACCTTGTTGGTGCAAAAATACTATTTTAAGCCCGGGTAAAGACTGCGTAGTCTTTGGCATTTTTCACAGATTCAACTTTGGGAACAAATGATGTGTAACAAAATAGCTACAGTAAAACCTAAAATTTAAATCTGGTTCTCAAATAAGTTGCGTAGTGTGTGTGTAAACAACACTGGTTCATCCTTTGAGGTAGGTGTCATTTTTGTACTTGAATGATTCATGGGCGTCATGGGTTAAAAAGAAAATGGGTACAAGGTCTGGACTAAAATAGTGAAAGCAGCCAATGTCAAAAGAAAAGCTTTGAAGGAACTTCAGAAACCATGGCAAACTACTGTTCAAGACCACTTTAAAAGTTTAGATAAATAAAAATTACAAGTTTGGCGCCTTGGAAGTATGAACAAATGAGGGGTGGCTCCAGACTTTTGCACAGTACTTAATTTTTTTTTTTTAATAGTGCAAATTAAACCATTTAATCTCTGCAGATTTTGCTAAAAAGGAGTGCTAACAAAGGGCTAGAGCAGTTTGAAATATTTCATTATTGCTACGCCAACAACTCAGTTTAGCAGACTTGCTGTTATATAAACAGCAAAAACTGGACAGATAAGGTGATGACAGCAGAGAAGTGCAATTGTAGGCATGTTCCCTACAAAGCCGGTGTTTTCTTACACAAGACAGACTGATGAGAAGTCAAAGTATCTGTATTGGGAATGAAAAACGTGGTCATCCAAAAGGAACACATGTAGACGCAGAACATTTAAGCTAAATGTAGTCCCACAGCAGGGAACTGAAAGATGTGAAACTGAAATTTAGACATCAATACATCTGCTCATCAAGCTGAATACTAAATAAATACCATGAGTGGGCATTAATGCATTTTTCAATTTGGATTTAATATTTCAAAGAATCACTTATTCATTGGAATATCCACCAAAGAGGTGGTTTGATTTTCTTCAACTCAACTGGAGACCGAGTGGAAAGAGGCTGCCTGCAGAGAGCAATATCCTGTTTCAAGGCACTCCCCTTTGATTTGGGGCTGGTCATCAGCACTTCAAGTGTTGCTAAAGTAGTTCTCAAATGTTTACACTTGTACTTTTACATGTACGCGAAAACCTTTGCAAGCTACTCTGCACAGATTAAATTTAGATGTTTGGTAGCCCATCACAGTTTTTTAGCTGAGCTTCAGCCATGCTTTCATAGGAGGC
>VUQJ01002497.1:0-11205 GCA_015108635.1 Andinoacara biseriatus | reverse complement strand
CATACTGAACCTGATATCACTGTGACACATTTCTTTACTGTAACAGCTGCTGCTGTGAATCATTTGAATCAGAGTGCACTACATACAGCTGCTCAGGTTTTCTTTCAGCATGCTGCCAAAACAAAACAACATACTGACAATGCAACTATAATTACTTTAGTAAGGTCACACACATGCACAGGGAGCCTGTCTGTCCTGAAACACAAACTACAACACTACCACAGCTAAAGAAGGAAAGAAGGATATGCGTAATCAAAAAAAAAAAAAAGCCAACAAAGACATTGTTTTTTCCAGGTAGCAACCTCCAGAGCTGAAAAATGAAGCCAAAATCTAGATCTAATCTTATCAACAGGTACATTTCTCCCAAAGTGCTCCTCTCATCTCATTCAGTCTTCAGGAGAACTGAAGTCCAGTCTCTTGATCTGGGACACATGTATATGTGGATATAATGTGTCCTTGTTCCTGCCACTTTGGATTTGTATGTTTTTCCTGAGGCAGATATAAATTTAAGTGTCATTCTCACACAGGAACATTAAGCCTTTGACCTCACTTTGACTTAACAGCTCATTTTCCTGTTGTCCTGTACACATGTTCACCTCCGTTCTCATGAACAGACTATAAACTGGGCTTGACCCTTGTCACCGCAGTGACCAGGTCTTGGGAACTCTGTCGCCACGGAGACTCCATCACCTTTGCTTCCCGGCTCCTAATATGGCTGTGTCATTCACGCAGTGCTTCCTGTTGTGGGGTGAGTTCATACTAAGCAACACTTTGTTTCTTTAAGTTTGTTTCTGCATTTTTTCATACCCTTTTCAATCTTTTGTTTCTCTCTCTCATACACACATATGCACTAACACACCTACGAATGCATGAATACCCGAGAAAATAACACACTGAATGCTGTATGCTCATATATACAAAAGCCACATACACAAGACCTGTTAAAGAGTCAAACAGTGGCACAGCAATAAAGTGGGAGACAAAGCAGCTGATAGGAATCGGTCTGTCGGTAGGTTTGTCAACATCAAAACAGGAAAACTGTTTCTAGTAAACAGTTCCCACACACACACACAGAAAAACAGAAATACAGTCAACATGCAGGAAATAAAGACATCTCTCTGTTCCCACACACATACACAGACTTACAGTCTCACCTATGAAAAAAATAAATTAAAAAAAGAGCTCAGACAGCTGACTTCCTACACATTTTTTGTACAGTAGGTGCAAATACACACATACACAGGGAACAATACTGAGAGAATCAAGAAGCAGGAAGCATTTTAGAAAGAGAGAACAAGAAACAAGTGCAGTAACAGACAAGGAGGGGAGGAAACAGAGAGAGAGAGGGAGTGTGAGAAAGGATCAAGATCAAAGAATTCGAAAGGGAAGGACAAACAGAGTTGGGATAAGGTGAGAGGAGGAGAAGAGGGGGAAAGACGGAGGAATGAAGACAGAGCGACAGAAAAAGTTCATTTTCGGCTGTCACACGCCTGTTGAGCATTGCCAATTGATCGTGGGAAAGAAAAATGGTCAATCTGCTCCATCTATCATCAAAGTTGGGTTTTTTTTTAGCTATGCACATTTCCTCAACACACACACACACACACTAAAAACTGAGCTTAATGTGTGACTGCTGGGAACACAAACCTCCCATTCATCAGATTTTATGTGTGTTTCTCCACGTCGTCGTTGCACTGTAAAATACACAGTAAAACTTTATAGTTTCAATTGTTTTCGAAATACTTTTTTTTTTTAGATTAGATAAAGCTGCTTTGAACTTTGGGGAAGTCTTACCATAATATCAAGATATGCCTCGTACTGTCAGTCAAAAGGGCAAAGAATCTGAAACTGAACCACAGCTTCTCAGTTTACCCCCATTATCAATTAAACTTGCTCTACACCTGTAGATCTTTAATTTATTTTTTAAATAAATGACCCACTGTGCTTTTATTTTCTTTAAGGAAAGTCCTCAGAACTCTTGCAGCCTCCATGGTTCCCTCCATGGCTGCACATTTTTCATAACAGTCTCCTCCTTGTTTTCTCTTGTACACTGTATTTGAATTTGATCCCTTCAGCTTCATGAAACTTAGAGAAAAACATTTCCAAAGTTGTAAAATGTATTTATGCTTTCTGTTGCTATAAAGGGAGTTCAAAGTAAAAAAAGTATCTAAAAACATTACAACAATTGTGGATATGCAAGTCTCAGAAAATCACATCAAGTGTGTGTGCGTCCCTGGCACCAGGAAGCACTATGGGAAGAAGGCAAGCTGACGGAGGGAGCGTGATGCTTCGGGCCATGTTCTCCTGGGAAACCTTGGGATATTGCTTTGCCATATACCACCTACCTAAGCGGTATTCACTGATGGTTGTGGGATCTTTCTGCACCATGCCACAAAGCAAGAGTATCTGTGGGATGCGCTCGACAAACAAGTCTTACAGACTTAAAGAATCTGTTGCTAACATCTTGGTACCAGAGACCACGGCACACCTTCAGGGTTCTGGTGGAGTCCATGACTCGAGGGGTCGGGGCTGTTTTGGCAGCAAAAGGGAACCGACACCATATTAGGCAGGTGTTCATAATGTTATGCTTAATTGATGTGTGGTCATTAATTATCACTGACAGCTGCTAGTTGGCTGTGCAGGACTGATAATTAAGTGTCCAAATAAATCACATCTGTTTCAGTCATTTTTTTTTTTCTACACTGTCAAAGGATCCAGTTTATCTGATTATATCCATCCATCCATTTTCTTTCACTTCTTAAATTTATCTTAGATTAAAATGCTTTCACATGGAAGAGGGTATAATTAACCACACAATGCAATTTTTGCCAAAATTGCGGTGGGATTGCTGCTTCTGTTGGTTGCTTCCAAAACACTCTGTCCACTAAAATGTTTTGCTTTTTGTTTCATTTTTTTCTGGACAAACTGCTAAATCAAAATGAAATAAATGAATTGGTAAAACATACACCCGAACAAAATGCCCACGTTGTGCAAACGAGGCTTTCATTTTGGTTTTTGAAATGATGTGGGACTGGGTTTGATGCAAACAACCTGATCGGCACATTTTTATAAAGTCCCACGTGGATGAACTTCACGGCTCTTCAGCACTGTAGAAACACTGACAAACAACAGGCTTTTTAAAATTTAATTTCTAGGGGAAAAGTTCAGGCACTGTGGGTGGGAACGGGGCGGCTACCGTTTATTCATTGCATGCTTTACTGTCAATAAATCTAATATTGCTGTCATACCACTTCACTGTGTGACATGCTAATTTATTACCACGAACACGGGCCTCACATTATGAGTGTTAAGTGTTTCAATAAACTTTGGTAAAAATTAAAGTGCTAAACTTTAAATATAAAAATATATATAGGTCAGATTTGTGATATATTTGCTGTAAAACTGCTCTGTTTAGCATGTTGAGCCAACCTACTGTGGTCTAACCAGCTAAACATCATTCAGTGCATTGCTTCCTCTTGCTCCTCCTCTCTCACACCATTAACTGTAAATGATCTATCGCCTCTGGCGAACAACAAACCTCCAAACTTAAATCAAACAATTTGAATTTTTCTCCAAAATAAACAATCCATCTTATTCTCTCCCTTTTCCCCTTCTCTTCTCCTCTCTCTCTCTTTCCGTTCCCATTCCTCCTGTTCCCATTCTCCCATAAACCCCCCAAAACAATCCTTTCATATCCTGCGCTGGCGTGAGAAAAACCACAAGAAAAATGACAAGGGTCCAGAAAAGAGGGAGAGAAATGGTGTGAAAAGTGAGAGTAGGGTAGAGGTCACGATAGGAGAAAGTGGGCAGGAAGGAAGGAGGGCGAGAGCGAGAGAACAAGAGACAGAGAGCGCGAGGAGAGGAAAGGAAGCAGGTGTTCTTAAATAAACACAACATGTGAACTGAGTCAGGTGTAGAACTCAGAGGAAGGAAGAAAGAAAGGGAAGAAATGTGGTTTGTAACAGATGGACTGTGAGGGCAGAATTAAAATTTAAAACATTATCATCAATATTTCATTGCTGATAAGTGTTTGGCTGTGGGTTTGATTTCAGCATGTGGGCAGAAGAGTTCTTCTTACAGCTCATTTTAATAAAAGCACACAAATGCATGAAAACATGTAGAATCTGCTGCTGTTAATGCAAAATTTGTATGTATATTTGTGAGGAAACCAAATCCTCAGGTACCGAGTGATTAGTAAATTAGAAAATTCGTACATTGGAATTTCCCTATTGTGGGACAAATAAAGGATTTTCTAAAGTACAAATCCAGCTTCAAAGGCCTTTTTTTTTTGCCCTTATTTATTGTTGCTATGCATGCTTTTTCCCTTAGCTTGCCATTTGGCCCAACGGGACAATAATCAAACTGTAGAGTTGGGAATGCTGACTCATGGACACTGACCATCAGGCATAAGAAATGCATGAGGTTGAGTACAAAACAAGTTGAGCACAAAACAAATTCAGTAGTCTGATTATGTTTCTGATGCTTTTTAGTATGATTTTAACCAGAAACCAGCACACTGTATATCAGTCATGCAATGTCCAAAACATGTCACAGATCCAGACCAGCAAAAATGTGTCGAGTAGCTACAATAACCAAATAATATACCAACATACTTGAAGTTAGGTGCATGAATTCATTTGGTTGAATGTTAAACTGTAAAATGTGTGTTTTACATAACAAATTAAAGTCTGATGTTAAACCAATTCTCATAGAGCTTCTCTGATATCATTTAAGAGAAGCTGTCTAAAAGTTAGGGCTACCTTATAAGGCACAGTTATGGTAACGCAATAAAAGGAGGAGTTCATCTTTTTTTATTTTCTTGTTGACAACTTGCTCCCACATCCAGCTTTTTCTTTCTTTCTGGGTTTGAACCTTCCCAAGGAACTTTCTATGTGAAGTCTGCATGTTGTCCCTGTGTCTACATGGGCTTTCTGCAGGTGCTCCAGTTTCTACCCACAGTCCAAAGATGCATGTGTGTGGGCGTGCGTGCGTGTGTGTGTGTGTGTTAGTGATTTCAAATTGGCCATTTGTGAGCTAAATAAAGCACTTAAACTGCATGGAATAAAGCAACACCTGATTACTGTGTGAATGGATGAATGTGGCTTCAGCTGTCAGTAAGACTATAAAAGCACTATATTTACAGCCTATTTCATTACAGCTATTAATTATTAGCTGATTATGCCCTAATTGCTATTTTTGGTACCAGGTCTTTGCTTCTTACTTTAATATAAAACCTGCAATGGCCTCATTCTCCAACATTTCCAAAGCATGGCACATTTAGCAATGCTAAGTTGCATTAATTTGGCAAAGATCTGGGTGGCTGGGACTCAGGAGGTACAGCAGATCATCTACTGATCGGAGGGTCAGCAGTTCGATTCTGGGCTGCATGCCAAGATTTCCTTAGGCAAGATACCGAACCCCAATTTGCTCTCCGAAGCAAGCACTGGCGTGTGAATGTTAGACAATAAAAGCACTTAGCTTAGTTACTCATGGAAGTGCTTGTGTGAATGCAAACGTGTTGTATAAGTGCTTTGAGTGCTCAGACAGAATAGAAAAGCACTAAATAAGAACTAGTCCATTTACCATTCTTCCTCTTCTTTTGGCTGTTTCCTTTAGGGGTCACCGCAGCAGATCACCTTTCTCCATCTCACCCTATTCTTATGCTTCCTCTGTCACACCAACTCTCTGCATGTCCTCCTTTACTATATCCAAGAAACTCCTCTGTGGTCTTCCTCTTCCTCCTGCCCGGCAGCTCCATCTTCATCCTCCTTTGTCCAGCATATCTACTATCCCTCCTCTACACAGGTTTTTAGGGTGGTTACTTTGTGGTCAAACCAGATTTGTACATTTAATTCTGTCAATCTGGGATTCAAATTTCCCCTTTGCCAGACAATAAAGGCTGTTTTCTTCTTCTTCTTCAAAGTTGCGAAACATAAAACATTACATTATCTTCATGGACAGAACAAACATTTTTCAGGCGCTATAAATGATGAGACTGCAACATAACCCAAACCACTGCAGATATCTGAGAAACCTACTGATCCAAAACCTGCTGAGATAACTGCAAAAAGACCCAAAGAAAAGATACTGGTAAAGGTTCTTGCTAAAAGCAAATTCAGCCAACATTTATGTTCACAGTGACTGCAGAGTGGAAGAAAGAAAAGGCTGAGACAGATAGAGGGAGACAACAGGAGAGAAAAGAATGAGTCACAGTGCTTCCCAGCATCAAGAGATGCTGAGAGCATCAATCACACAACAGGCAAACACACAGATGCTAGTACCAAGACACACACCCACTCTGAAGAGAATGCAGACTCGGGTAGGCATGCTGCACCACCAAGATTGTAATTAACAAAGTGCCTGTTGAGGAGAAATACAACAAACTGCTAATTCAATCAATGAAATTAAGAAAGCAGAACAACGGTGAAAAAAAAAATCTCAAAGAAAAATTGTACGTGATAGAAGCTGAGTTTTTATATCACAGATTTTTAATGAGATTCATGAGCAAAGGATGGCTTTTTTACACTCCACACACAAACAGACACACAATCTGCTTTCTATTGACTGGAAACTGTTTTAAGAGCCATTCATTCAGTTCATTTAACACAGAAAAGAGCAGATATTATCCTCTATGTGTGTGAGAGTGCTTAAAGACAGTGGCAAGCTCCCCCGTCAACTGTCCTCTCTACGTAAAAAATGGCATTAAAAATGCACGAAGCTTGCATGTATATGCACATGCACGCAGCTGCTTCTAGTCAGCAGACTTATGTAACAGCACTGCAGTAAACTAGGAGCCTCCCACTGAGACAGAAAGAAAAAGGAGAGAGAGACAGATGGAGACATTTACGCAGAGAGCGAAGCTTGACGAGTGAAATTAGACTGACTGAATGAATTTATTCTTTCCAAGTATCTGTCATTTGCATCAATATGTGGCCACGTGTGATTGACAGCAGGGAAACCGGTCTCTGGCTGGGGCTGACCTATAACACACAGGATGCTTCAGCTGGCATCATTTGCTGTCCTTTCACTACCAAAGAAGCGATCAATAAAGCCAATCAGCAGTGATCAGTCAGTAATCTTATGCAACCACAAGTACAGTAGGTCAGCCATGTGATAAAAGAAATTTCAGGGTTTTCTCAATTCAAAACGTGACACATTCACACCTGAAGCGCTATCTTCAGTTTACTATTATAATGCAACAATCTGAAACTAGTTTATCGATCTAGTTGGTGTATTGATCACTGAGCCTCAATCACAAGGGAAATATAACTCCATAATACAAACACAAACAACATGCCACACTTAACACAGCAGGACCAGAACTGGAAATTATTACCACTGACTTTTATTTTCTCATAAAATAATGTTTATGTGTAGCATTAAAAATTTATTATAGTTTTTTTGCCAGCATTAAAAAAAATGACTGATTTCTTGACTGCTTCAAGAGCAATTATTATTGCACCCTTTTACATACTTGTGGATTATTTGCAATGCATTTTGGAATCCCTTGGAGTTGCTGTTGTAGATGTATTGAGCTAATGAATCAATGTCTGATCCAGACACACAGAACAAGATCAGATCATCTTGGTATTGCACAGAGATGCAAACCCTTGAGGATAAAATGGTACAAAATGTTTCCTTTATGAAACAAACACAGTTAATGTGCACTCATACTACTGCCAGTTAATAAGATTAAAGAGTGATTCCAAAAAATGATCCAATGCTGAGGGTTAATTGGTGATTCTAAATTGCCCATAGGTGTGAATGTGTGTTAGACCTGGATATGAATTACTTACTTTATTTTTCCAATATTCCCTCATCACTTCAGCAAAATAGAAAATGCAGATTTCTGACATGTGGTTTAGATTGTTTTTTTTTTTTGTTTTTTTTAAAAAGGGCCCATCTTAACCAAAAACAAACCTACTTCTAAACCCAACTAATCTAACTACTGAAAGACTAAAATGAATGTCCTTGTGTGGGAATTGAGCACTAGCTTCTTGAGTGAAAGTCCTGTGACTTTCGGGGTAAACAACTCCACAAGACCAGTCTGTCAGGATTCATCCGTCTTCCTCTCATTAATATACCGTCAAAGTCAACAAGAGTCAGCGAGACAGCAGATGTTTTTCTACTCGTTTAAAATACACACACATACATAGACACACACACCAACTGCCCCACAGCCAACCATTACTGATGTGTTTTCTGGCTGCTGTTGGGCCTATGTGTGTTTGTGTGTTTCACTCTTGGTTTTATGGATTTCTGGTCACTATTACTGACTGCAGTCCAACTTGTTTTGTATAGTGTCAAGTATAGAGCGAAATCATGCAGTAAAAAGGGTATGAAAACAGTGGGCCCAGTGTTAGGGCTTCTGGATAAAGTCCACGCTCACAAATGTACTTGCACAATTATTTTTTATTACTGTGAAAAAAAAAGTATTATAATAATATTTGACATTTATTTTTTTTATTTGATGGAAATTTCCTTCCTCTTTTGGAGAATTTTAAGGTGTGGTTGTGTTTTGTCAATTCGTATTTATGCGTGTTACGAAACCACATTAATGTGATTCAAACTCCCTATTTGAGCAGCTTCTGGTCGCATTAGTCTTGTCTTCATATCACTGTGGAGCTCTGAGGTTGCAACAAACGATGCTCTGAACAAGCTGCAGGTCAAGTGTTAATGCACAATGAGGTTTCCATTTATATCTGGTTCATTTCCATATCCCATGAATCTTATTAAGCAAAACTGCTGTGAGCTCAGCTCAATAACCCACCTCCACCAAGACATGGCAACACCGCCTGGCTCTTTGTAGTGCTAAAATAATTTACAGACATTTAATAACAAATACATATGACATTTTTCAGCATCATCTCTCAAGTTAGTCCAGTACAGATGTCCCTGAAAATTAATTGTTACTTTATGTGATTTTTACTAAAATCGTCCAATGGAGTTGCACAAGAAAAATTCTAAAGCTGACACATGAGTAAATTGTATATTTCAAATACATAAATTTACATTTCTGTTATATATTTCTGTTCCAACAGCTGCTGGTGAGAGTTTTGCATTTAGGATACAAACAGATTATGGCCCTTTAAACATTTTGTTCTTCAAATGACTGCAAATTTACTATTTGTCTCCTTTTGTATTTTTATTGAAATGACCTGTTTATGTGTTCTGTAATTTTTGTTTCACCAGCTGCATTCAGAAAATAAATGAATTAAATGATCACTAAACTCAATTGACTGATTAAAACTACAATTAATACAATGAAAATAATTTAAAGAATTTGCTTGACCCAGTGTTTTTTTTTTTTTTTGTCCCTCATTATCACCTAAGAGCTCGTTTGTTTTTGATGACTTCATCTCCCTGGAGGGGGAAAGTTGTGAACAATGTGCTGACAAATAACTACGCGCACACACACACACACACACACACACAGTTCTGCATTCCTCGCATATCTTACACTAATAGCCAACACATACCTGGCTTATCGCCTGATGGATGGAAAAACAAGGACATCTACATGACCACACATAATATGTCTTTGACTGAAGTATTTGCTGACTCTGCATCTATGCAGCATTCCAAATACAAACAGGGACCCATGAATGTAACCTGTGCTGCTGTTCTGACTGCGGTTCAACTCTTTTAACAACCCCTCACGGTCCACACACCACAGTCTGGGAACCACTAGCATCATTGGTTCACCACTATGCAGGGTAATATGTAAACAACCCTTTTATTTGAAAAAAAAAATTGAACCTTATGTGTCTGTGTTAGTGGTAACTAATTAAAATGAACAAGGTTACTGCAGTGATGAGTCCAACTATTATAAACAGAAATGCTTCAAATAACTGAGAAGACTGGTGTGATGGTCTCTCTCTCTCTCTCTGTGGAGACAGGCAGAAGTGTAAAACAATACATGAGGACTGAAGACAAGCTGGCAAGAATGCAGTTTACACTTTCAGTGGCTCCTATTTCTCACCTTTTCTCAATACACGTTTCTCTCTGGCCTACATTTCTTTTCTATCTCTTGATAAACACTCATTTCTCCAACTTAAACCAACTTAAATCAATTTCCATTACTCAGGCCTCCATCTTTTCTATACTACGAATGACTTGGTCAGATTATGGTGATTAGTCACTGTGACATCAAGCCATTTATATAACCCTGTAGTACACTGTCTGCAAGGTCATCTGTCAGATTAGACCAGCGAACATGATAGGCTCACTCAGTGGATTAGGTTAACTGGCGTGCAAGTATAAACAACATAAGATCAAGCTGATTTGCTGCAAATGAAACAGCGGGGGAGGCGTCACATTGTAGCATAAAAACAGGGAACCCGCTAGCTACCATGAAATCACAGTCAAAAGAAGTTTCTGACATGTGGCAAAGTTTGTGACATGAAAGGAAATGATCTCAGGTTGTTTGCATGTAGCAAATTTGGTGAATCTGGCGTCAAGCAAGCTGGCAAGCCACGGTGCCGTAATGCATTAGTAAAGTAAACAAGCACCCAAATGGCCTTATTGTCTCATTAACTTTAACTGCCACTTTGTGGGCCATTTAATTTGGTATGCAAATATTAAAAGGCACACAGTGTTTCAGAATTCGAGGAAACAAGACATAGTAAAAGTGAAGACACTAATCCAGAGAGCCATACCTTTAGGCCACAGAGAAGGTCATTTCATTTTGGATTGTAGTAATCTCCTTAAGTAAAGCCAAGAAGGCCACCAAAGAAGGACAACAACGTTGTAGAGTTGCCAGACGTGGACTCTTTTGAGTACCACAATGGTGGCATACAGTAGCTGTAAGGATATGCAGTCAACTGCAATCATGCAAATAAACAGATTAAAAATAATTACTGGTTAGAAAGAACCCTCTAAATCAGACTGGGCTACTCCTGAGACTGTTTAGCCTCACTCTGAATTTTAATGAGATATTTTCTTCCTGTATTAAGTTGATGATTACTGATCCCTTTCTTCGTTAAACATCTAAAAGGATGGGCCAAGAAATGATCTAAAAAGAAATCCACTTTTTGTAGGAAAGTATTCTGACAGGACAGAATAACACAAACTGCTGCAGTAAAAAAGAGCAAAGAAGCTTATTTAATAATAAGCTGGAATTTCAAGAAAATATATTTTGTGCATGAGTGCACTGCCTCTTTCCCCTCAAGTTCAGTCCTTTTTTATGTATTTTCTAGTGTGTGT
>VUQJ01002495.1:0-11040 GCA_015108635.1 Andinoacara biseriatus | reverse complement strand
TGCTCAGATGCAGTGGACTCGTGGCTGACCTGAAATCCTCATGACTGATCTCCTAGTGATCTCAAAATAGATTTTTCGATTAACATTTAATGAGCTCAGATGCTCTCAATTACTTTGAAAGAGATTCCCTCTACATGAGAGATTCAAACCTATATATTATATACTGATCATCATAGAGAGGCATGCATGAATGCACGATTTTCTGCATTGACCAAACGTTCAGATACTGTCGATATCAAGGTTATAATTCACAAGGATTTTATTTAAATTTAAAAAAAAAAAAAAAGCTAAATGTTTTGAACGTCTTCTCATTTGAGCTTCTTGATGCTCCTTGACTGTGTCAGTGAGGAACCTGACCTTGGCCACGTCAACAGAGCCTATCTGTTCATGTGAGCTGGAAGGCTGTTGGCTTGTGTGTCAAGCTGAGCACCGCGGTGATGCTGAGCAGTGTGGATGGGGCTCCGGGTGAGCCGTCACAGTGACACAACACCAAGCCTCATGGTACCATCTGTCAGTCCAGTGGCACAGCCCTCTCAGCCATACGTGCTTTAAGGGTATAGGTTTTAGAGTGTTTGTAGGTTTTGTGTCTGCACGTGTGCACAAGTATGAGTGTGTGGCTCAATGAGAGATCGAGCTCGCCAGCCTTTAATCTATTCACCAGAGCCTTGAAACATGTTGCAATCTGCTCCTGAGAGAGAGCGAGAGAGAGAGAGAGAGACCTCCCTCTCGGCAATTGACATGGAAAAAACAGTCCCAAAATAAAAGGAATAAATACGACTATTGTGTTCCTAGGGAGACATAATATTTATGCAGTTCAGCAGGTTGCACACTGTTGCAAGAGGGGATTTCAGCTCATTTATTGCCAGATAAGAAATAAGAACCCCTCAGACCAATGCCAATGATCAGCTGCCATACAAAATTCATCTGCAGGCCCAAGTGTGGAGAGTTCAGTGGAATTATAAAATCTGAACTAGCTGAATGAAGCTGCGAGCTGCGACAGTGCAGCCAAAAAAACATCCGAGAAAACTCGAACATCTTAATTATTTCAAGACTGAGACTGTGTATGTATATGCACAAGGCAGTATACAGCCAAATCAGCTTAGAGGGACTGTCAGTTCAGCTGTGTGTGTATGTGGGTGGGGGGTGGTTCCTTGTTTGGTTTACTCAGCACATTTCAGGGAGCAGCAAGGTAAGCAGAACGGATCTGATACTGTGACAAAAAAAAGGCTTCAGAATAACTGTGATATAACACCAACTGGAAAGCAGACGGAATCCATACAGACAATTTTGCACTTAACAAAAAAATGTCTCTTTTAAATTTAAGATTTGCATAGTAGTATGAATAAAAATGAAGTTAACCTTACAGGAGGCAATATTCAGCAAATAATATAATGCATGAAAGGTTCAGAACAACAACTCGGCAGAAGCCACTTGATAAATTTTAGCAATTAAAACAATTAGGAGAAAAACAGCGGCGACACTGTAAAGTACAGCACATCAGCAGGCACGGTCCTTTGTTTAAAAAATTATGAAATTAATAAGTCTCCTTTATCATGCTTTGAAATAAATTTAACATAACTCGCCAACAAAAGCAGCATATTTAATCTGTTTCTGTACATCGTGTGCCATAAGGTTCCATAGGAAATCTGAGCACAGGTTCATGGTGTGCTTCCCTAATCAGGCTGGTGTGTTGGGACGAAGCGGCACACTGCAGAGGTGGGCTACTTTTGGCTCATCAGCACTTTGCATCCCCATACTTCCCGACACAGTTGTATTAGATTGAGGATGCCCTCCAGAGAGCAGGCAGGAGAGAAGGATGAGCAGCAGCAGCAGCAGCAGCAGCAGCAGCGAAAAAAAAGAGGCAGCTTTGTGGCAGCCTCTGGGAAATGGGAAGAGATGATAAGAGCTCCTTTGAAGAGAAATCATCCATTATGTTTACTGAGGGCAGATTTTTTTTTTTTAACAGTTACTGTAGCTCAGCTCCAGCATTCCATAGAGAAACTTGCTATTTTAATCAAAAGCAGCTTGAACACTAAAAATCCTGTTAGACATTAACCATTCAAAGAGGAGCCCTCCACTGTCCAAATCGAAAGATTACAGGGAAAGATTATCGTCAGTCCTTGCTTTGGCGTGCTCAGAATCCAAACATATTTCATGTGATATCACTAAGGTTAAAAGGACGGGAGACGATTCTCCAAAAATATGCAAGGACAACATTCTGAGAGCTAAACTAACAAGCAGCGCAGCTATCGTTGCTACTGCCAGTCACCCTTTACGCTGAAATGCAAAAAACTTGGGGTGAGTCATCGGCCCCTTTTTAACAACCTAAAAACACAAATTATTCTTGCTCAGGCCAGGTAGTTTAAATATATTCATTATGTATATTCTCCTGTCAGATACAATGACACAGAGTCCAAGAGCTGCGACTATGTGAAGGCATTACCGCAGCACCAGCTAGGCCACGCCACTGCAGACGCACCACAGGTCACCGACATCACAGTGACAAGCCGTCACATCACATCACCCATGGCCATGTGGCTCTCAGAGCTCCTGACACTGCTGTCGCCTCTCATCTACATGTCATTCTTAACCACAGAGACATTTACTGAGGAGAAACTGAATTCGGAAGCAATTCCTCGGCATCACGTGTCACTGTATTTTCTAGCAAAAGCGATCTGTGCGCCAAATTATTTAAAGCAAGAAATTAAAAAGGTGTGTAACGCTGGATTTAACATTCCAGAACTTCATTATATGCTAAGGTGCTTCTTCAGGTTAAAGTCTGACTGGTACAATACCAAGTGCTGTAAAAAGATAGATAAATTATGCACTTTCAATAGGTATGTTGCACTGTTTCTGCTTAAGGGCAGAAAGTGAAACTTTCATTCTGAGAAACAGCTCGAGGGTGTGGGTGGGTCAGCATACTTTAAATCGGAGCATGAAAGAAATCAGCCGAGGTTTAAACCTGCAATAAGTTGTATACAATTGTTTTTCTGCCAACCTGGGCTCAGCAGAAACACAATGTGACCGTTTTATGTTGGCAAACATGTATTTAGCAATATCCACCAAGAATGCAAGAACATTATCTTTAATTTAGAATTGTTTTTTTCCCTGCTTGGCAAAAGGACGCCCGCTATTCATTCTGTGAGCTCCTGAAACCAAAACCAAATTCCTTGTATGCGTAGCATACCTGGCAAATAAAGTTTGATTCTGCTTGTGTTTTTGACCCTTTAGCTTGCCGTTTGGTTGCCGTCTGTGACTTTCCGTCATTTGGTGCTGTTAAAGTAGCGTATGACTTTTTTTTGCTTAAAAACAGTGTGAGCAGTTAACATAACTCATCTGTAAATTTGTGGGTTTTCACACTATCACATTGTTTTTATATGGTCATGTCATACACTGTTGTCGGTTTAAGAATAATAATCCTTGCAGACATCAGGTCACTGTGAGCATGGCAAAAGGAGACATTCACAAATTAACAATTTTGTTGTGCAGTTTGTAATTTATTACAGTTTCAGATAGTGAAACACAAAAACATACATCTTTAAGCTGCTTTGTAGTAAACACTATATCTTACCAGTTAAATCACCTTCCATGTGTTTTTTTACTTCAGCTGTCACAGTACACGAGACCAAAAGTACTGCAGAGTTGGAAGTAGTTCACTGAAATTAGAACATGTGACGCAGTAGAAAATAAGACATTTTAGATATTTTAGGTTGGTTAGACTTGGTGTGGGTTAACCTCTCCTCATCTGTTGGTGCATCAGGCCTGGTGCTTAAGTGGGGGGTAACTGTATTAGCAAGCTAATTAGCATTAGCTTGCTAATGTTAAACACTAAATGCCGGGCCTGCTAATTGAGGGATGGTGAACAGTTAGATTGCCAGTTCTTTTTGCATATAAACCAGGAGAGTTACACTTACATGTATTATGCATGTATACGGTTTCCTTCCAATAATGCAGGGGTAGGCAAACTATGGCCTGGGGGCCACAGCCAGCCCGTTGGTCTTTTTAATCCGGCCCGCCAAAGATTGGTACAGAATTGCCCAAATCAAATTATAATTACGAGTGGTGTTGAGGATTCTGAGAATTGCTACAACAAACACGAGACTTTGATTCACTGGCAAAAACATCACTGTTCTCACTAAAAGTAAAGTATTAACACTGTAACTCCTTTTTTATGTTTATGTTTGATATGTATGCTTCTGGTGCTGGCCCGGCCGTCTTTCAAATTTTAAAAAGTCAATGTGGCCCCAGAGCCAAAACATTTGCCCACCCCTGCACTAATGGGTTTGCAGAAATCACGTAAAAAAAAACATTAAAATTCAACCATCATCCGATCAGCTGCTAACACTGGCTGTGTCCAGTGCAGCCCCTGAATTTGGACACAGCTACTACCACGTTTTTAATGCAAGCCACTAACTGTGACAATGAGAAGTGACATCATTTTGTGCGGAACTGTAGTTTTTTGCCTTCACGGTCACTCACGGCTCCCAGGATTTTATGTTTAATAGAAAGCCCAAAACCCCAGCTTTCTCGCTGGTCGCCATTTTGCTTTCTGTAGCCCCGTAAAATAAACCATAAACAGGACCGTTGGGAGATTACATGTGCACATTGTGAAAATTGCTGCAAATTGCCGTGAAATAATACTATAGTGCCGCGATCTAGCCAGAGGGAAAAAAATCTGGTATCGGCAACAGGGCGGAGTGCACGCCCGCTTGCTAACTGCAGTGATAGCAAAGAGTGCCGATAGCGAACCAGTGAACTTCTCAGCCCAGCGCAAGATAACTGTAGCGTGGTGCAGCGCTGGGCGATCAACCGCTGGCTAGAACCCTGACTGTGGTGACTCTTTGGCTCTCACAGTTTTTAACCTGCTTGAAGTCTTATTTGTTCTTGCCTCTCTCGCTCATCTACAAGCTTCGCTTGGAAACTACCAGTTCAAGAATCTACTTCCTCGCAGTCAGTAAAGACACGAGCAGCTCTGCTCTGCCTCTTCTCCACCACCTGGACCTCTGGACATCTGCAACCCACACCCAGCCAGCCTGCCCCCGCTCAACCTGCTCCCCACGGATATCCACCAGCCTGCTTAGCACTCCTTCCGGTCTCTACCCCTCCACGTACCCAAGTAATCTGATTCAGTTTATGCACCAGGCTATACCCTTCTCTGGCAGAACTCCCCTGATCCCGTCCAGTTCCCTGCCACAGTCCTCCTATTACTTACATTCCTTACAATAAAGTTTTCTTAATCAAACGTAACTGCTTGTGGAGTCTGCTCAGTGGCTCCAGCCGGCCTCGTACCACGACTCTGCCTCCGGTCATGCCACAGGAAAAGGCACATAAGCAGGGAACAAGTTCCCTTCCTGTTTTCAAAGATGATTCCTATGGCATGCAGAACCGCTTCCTGCACACTGGGCTCATTCCACCATCTGAAACATCTGGCTGCTCTTTAGCATGCAGCTGCAGCACGGTGAGAGCCAACACTGCCACTACTGAGTTGAGCAACGCACTCCTGTGCCATTCCAGTCATTTCTCTGGCCACTACAAAGAAAACTCATTATGTAGCTTCAATAGCTAATGTGAAACACGCTGCGTGTATTACTCAGGATCTGCAGTAAGTTTTGATGAGATAATCTTTAATTGCGCCATATTTTCTACCCTGCTTATGCCATATCACTCAGCTATTAAGATTATGATGCCCCCCCTTTCAAGCGCAGTGATTGCAATTCCCAATCAGGAAATAACATTTGTTAATATCTGGTGTGGCTATAGCGAAGTGCTCTTCGGCAGCATTGGTGTGGCGATTTCCTCGTGAAACAAGGATCCATTTTATATCCCGTGGGAAACCTGGGCTGAGTGGTTAATGCTGCACTAATGCTGCTTCACTCAGCCAGGCCTTGATAAGCCTCATGCTTTTAGAGAGGAGAAAACACATTTAGTGTTTTAAACCGCTTCAATGGAGAAAGCTTTGAAAAATCCACTAGTTGAAAAGGGTATACTTGTTGAGTTTTGCCATCTCGCTCGGCTTTCACTTAAATTACACACAGATGCATTTGAATAGGCAAGCAGTCACACTAATCCGCACTCGTGCTATAAAACAATCCTCCGCTGATTCAGTTCGAAAAGGGTCTGAAAGTAAGAGGAAAAAAAATAAAATGAGTGGGAAGCTTTGTTTCACTCCCACTCCTATCAGTTCTGTCCTGACATTCCAAATAAGGTCTGTGCAGCACGGCGCTGGAGGAGACGGACACAGAAAACACAGCAGAGCTCGCTGACTCCAACCAAGGAAAATGTGTGCGTTTTTGGGAGGGTTGGAGGTGGGCGGGGGGGAATTAGGGGATCATGGTGCAGAAAATATGTGACCTCTGCATAAATCTATCATCAGATATCTGACATTTCCCAGAAGAACAAAAACAAAACATTACTTATTAGTATCAGATATTAGATACATCCATAAAAAAAACTGTTCAATTCCAAACTGTTTGACTTGATTCATAATAACTGTGGCCTTAAGAAGAAAAAAAAGTGTTTTTTTTAATATTTCTAAACACAAAGAGACTTTGGAAAGTTTTTCCCACAAAAAAACCCAAAACATCTGGACGTAGGCAACTCTGAATGCAAACGTCTACTAATGCTGCTACGAGCTGTACGATAATCTGGTGACCTTGAAAGATGAACTCAAGACACTAGGAAAACATCTTCACGGACTTGATAAGTGTGCACGTCTTTTAGAAAAACAACGTTAAAGAGTGTGAGAAAACCTACCAACTACCACGACGCGCTGCAAATACAGGAAACGCTGGACAACAAGGAAGGAATGAAGCAGAGACTGAAAATGAGCTCAAACGCAGTTTTCTTTTGTTTGCTTAAACTTTCTCTTATTTCATTCTTAACCCTGCAGCAGTTCAGTCTTTCTGGGTTTCCCAGCAGTTTTCAAGCAGCAAGCTCTGACATACCTCTCCAGCACCAAAGTGTCAGACAAATTAAGAAATTAGCCAGAGAAGAGAAACATTTAGCAGCTACAGGCAGACTTTTTTTGGGGGGTGTAGAGGTGGAAGAAAGCTATTTTTTAGGTTTCCAAAAACAATTTCACATGATTGCCTTTAAAGTGGATGAGCTGCAAGTGAATGTTTGAAAGAAAGCTCTGATCTCCGTTTCACGTGAGGTAAACAGGACATTGTTCTCTATTGCTGTTCCAACTTGCAATTTAGGCTAACAATGTGCAGAATAAAACACTTCTTTGAAGGGTTGCCTAAACTGCCTTCCTGCAGAGCCCTGCAGGTACAACCAGCGCCTGCTGTGGTGGCTGTCACTGTGGCAGGGAGAGTTCAAGGTTGCAGCAAAGCCTCTCCCTCTCTCTCTCTCTCTCTCTGAGCAAGTTTCTGCATGCGAGCTGCTTTTGTGTGTGTGTGTGTGTGCGCAGCGACAGGGCTGGTCTAGTAGGCCTTGTAAACCAGTGCTTTAGGTCTTTTTACATGTCAGAGCTGGTAAGAGACAGTCTAAGGTAATCTGTCCAAGTGGGGGGAAAAAAAGTACTTTCCCATGATGTGATAACAGAGGTTCATTCAAACGGCATCTACTTTGACTTTAGGCTGATTAAGCAGGTTTATGCTGATCATGACAATTGTGAAAAGTAAAAAAAAAAAAAATTACCTCCATCCTGTCGATGTCAAAACAATTCTCAGAAGTAAAATGTCCAAGTCCGACGACTACTGTATACAGTACATGTTTACACAAACAGACCGGAGCCTGGAGACTCTCTGAGCCCAACTTTAAATACCACTTGTCCACCCTAATTCTTACCTTGGAACACTGCAACATGCCCTCACCTTAAAACTGAATGATTTACATTATGAGGACTTGTTTTTTGTCCCTATAAGGAGTCTCCATAATGTGACACGAACACTTTCAGGTCCCAACAATATGAGTAACACCTGCAGCACGCCCGGGCTCTGATTTTTATCCCGATCCAGTTTAACCATCTTAAACTGCGGCAGTCCTCCTCCTGCTCACTGGGAGACATTTTGCATTTACTGTATATAAAAGACAGCCACTGTTAGTGAAGGCACACTTGAAACCTCAAACTGGACACAGCAACGAGTGATCAGTCACACGGTGGGCTCACCTCAAAGCAAACCTCTCTTTATCGCTTATTTTACTGGGACAATAATTTAATAACACAAATATTATGTTGCACTCATTAAGACATAAAAACTAGTGACCCCTGTGTTTTTACCCCAACCACAGGAGTCCCTCATTGCTGCCATGAGAAAGACTGCAGGTTCACTTTCCACATGCAGAAACTACATTCGTCACAGCCTGTGACTGAGTTGAAGAATCCCTCCAAGCAGTACCTGCAGCAGGTGGAGAACTGCTTGGAGCGGCCACGCCGAGCTCAGCAAGACTCTGTACCAGAATAAGGGTGTTGTGATCTCTATTATGTGATACCAGACCTCAGTCGCTCAGTACAGTCCATGACAGTGACACTGGAGTCTTTCTCCCAGACACGAGACTAAATAATGAAAAACACTGAGGACCGCTGCAGCAGCAAACTGACAAATTATTTTTTTTTTTAAGTAGGACACAGCCTGATGGAACAGACAAAATTCCTGAAAAGCAGCTTCACAGCACAATTTTGGAATAAAATGCAGGATGCAGATATTTGTACATCGAGCCTCTGTGATGAGGTTTGGTAACAAGACGACTACATGCACAGGTAATCATGCGGTCGCGTGAGTAAATCTGAGGGCAGAATTGTGATTCAGATCATAGAGCGAGACTCTGCTCCAAAAGATCACATGATCCTCTTTTGAACAGCTTGTCCTTACTCTGGTAAATATGGCAAATTTGATTTAAGAGAGAACATCTTTCATTAAAAACTACAATTTAGCTGCTATTAAAGTAGGTGGACGACCAGGAGCAAATAACTTTCGTTAACGTTACTTGAACGTTTAAACAGGCTGGAACAATCAAAAAGAAAACACCTCCAGCGAGGAAGCCACGTGGCCATCACCACAGCATTTGATAAAACAGGCTGCACAGAATCTGGCCACGTGCCCCTGCGCCTACTCACAGGCAATATCATAAGTGGACAGAAGTTAGTAAATCATAATGATGCCCCGGCAGCTACCGTGAAGTTTGTATTTGAAACGTACAGTTATGAAAATAAGTGATAATGCTGCCTCTTACTGTTATATACCGTAGCTACTGAGCACCAGTGTGATGAGATTTGGGATATCTCACCGTACCTTATGCTGCCGTCAGATGAAATTACACCTCGATAGGTCAAGGCTGTGTGCACAAAATGAGTCGCGTTTCCATCACAGGATATGATATTTGGTCTGGGTGAAAGAGATTATCCTGCTTACTTGTGTGGATTTCACAGCTCAACTGGCAAAGCGTCCCCTCACTGACTAGACAGCTGTGCCCCCCCCCCCTTCTTTTTGACTACTTCAGGCAAAACAGACAAGCCTGCTGGTACAGTCTAAGCTGAGGTAGCACAATAGTGGGGGAAATTCCTCCTTGACAAGGGACTTAATTCACTGGGAATGACAACGGGATAAACACAGACAAGACGCGTGTCAGTATTCCAGTCAGTGCTTTGAAAGGTTGTTTCGATATAATGTACGACTAACAAGAGCATCAGGAAATACAAGAGATTAGTGTATATAATTATATATCAGTGTATATTCTGTATAAATGGCCAGCAGTCCTGCTTTGTGTGGTAAACAAATGCTGTATTGTAACATTTACTGTAACAAGGACAAACTATTGTGAGTTTATCATCCCTCACATGTAGCTCTACCTTTTGAGTCAAACCATTTAAAGGCAGGTCAGGAAAAGCTGTGGCTCTAACGCAGCCACTGGGTACTAGATCAACAAGTCCAGCAGCAGACTCCCAATACAGATTTTAAGGCAGTAAAAAAAAATTCAGATAAATGTATCAATCAGTGTACATATAATGTCTTAGAATTCTATTGATAAAGGGGAAATTATGAGGGTTGTATTCAGTACTGAACAGCATGCACCCAGATTCCATTATTTATACTGGCCCACGATGTCACCTGACTAATCCTCCAGTATTTGAAAGTCCACAAACTTGTATAACAGTACTGTACAAGTCACAGGGCACTGATTACAGAATATATTCAGCAGTTTACTCTTTAAGAGTAAAACTCAACCTTTCGAGGCTACCTAAGCAATCTGGAGTCAAAGTTAGGAAACAGCGGTTTATTTAAAGCCAATGAATTTATTACATTTGACCATGCCTGTGTATAAGCTGAACCGCAGAACACCATGCTGTTAGATTATGGCATAAAAAAGGCTGGCTTTGTTGCCGGATGTGGGAAAAACATCCAATAGACTCTAAAAAAAGCACAGGAAGGAAACTGGGGGTGGGGTGGCAGCGAGTAGCGATGGGGGTGTGGTGGTAGAGAGTGGGAGTGAGAAAGGAATGTTCTTTTTTTCACTCTCTCTTTCTCCTCCTTGTTATCGTGCATGCGCACACATAATAACCCCACTTTCTCACTATCAGCTATGAAAAGAATGCAGCATCACGGTTTTTCTCTGCGAGCAGGAGGGTCGCACAATGAGCCTTTACTTGCTAAATCATCACTATTTAATAGAACAATAAAGCCCTCCAACGTTTAGATGGAGTTCACTGCAGCGATCACCTGCTACGTGAATGATCACGTTTCTCTGCGTCTACATCATATCCTTTCATTTTTATTAGAATTTGGTTTTGGTATGGCCTCTGTAGGCTTTTCACTGAGGGAAAAATGCAAAACTGAAGTTTAATAATTCATTGATTAATGATCATTCTCAGGCAGCACTTGACCCAACATACCTCACTTCCTTGTGCCAAATGCTGTCAGGCAAATATTTAATCAGAATTTATTGTGGTGCAGACAACTGCTGGATGTGAAGGCCAATCATAGTATGAACTGATTTTTAAGCTTTATAAAATATATTTTTTGCTTTATTTATGCTGTTCTACAATTTTGTTTAAAAGCTGATCCCATACAGTTAAAGGATACAACTTCTTAATTGCTT
>VUQJ01002493.1:11831-22928 GCA_015108635.1 Andinoacara biseriatus | reverse complement strand
GGATATACTGGACCATTCTTATGAAAGGAGAGGAGAGAATATCCGTTCCATAATTTATAGCGCCATCTGAGCATAACAAAGTGGCATTTTAAGTGCATTTTCCATATCATGCCATAACCTACTGCTGACTTCAACTGAGGATATAATTGGGTAGCAGAAGGAATACCTCCTTAATCCCACTAACTCTTCTTCTGGAGAGGAAGCAGAGTCTGGGGATGAGGGGGATAACTTGCCAGGGTTGAGATCACTGAGGTAGTTAAACAATTCCTTGGTGGAAGGGGCCATGGGGTGGATGAGATTTGCCCCGAGTTCCTGAAGGCTCTGTTGTAGGGCTGTCTTGGCTGACACGCCTTTACAACGTTGCTTGGAGATCTGGGGAAGTGGTTCCCAAACCTCAAAATCAAGAGGAACAATGTGGTTTTTGTGCTGGTCATAGAATGCTGGACCAGCTCTTTATCCTCTGAAGGATATTCTAGGGTGCGTGGGAGTCCATCCAGTTTGCGTTTTGTGGACTTGGAAAAGGCGTTTGACTGCATCCCTCGGGGCATGAGGGGTGCTGCCGGAGTATGGGGTGTCTAGCCCATTGTTACAGGCCCTTCAGTCCCTGTACAACTACAGCAAGAGCTTGGTCTGCATTGCTGGCATTAAGTTGGACTAATTTCTGGTGGGTGTTGGACTCTGCCAGGGCTGCCCTTTGTCACGGATTCCATTCATAATTTTTAATGGACAGAATTTCTAGGCACAGCCAAGTAGCAGAAGGTTTCTGCCTTGGTAGCCTCAGAAGCCAACAGGATCACATCTGTAAAATGCAGAAAAAATTGCAGATGATATGATCCTGTTGGCTTCATCAGATGGTGGCCTCACTGGAGTGGTTTCCAGCCGAGTGTGAAGCAGCAGGTATGAGCACGTAATTAGCACCTGTAAGTCTGAGGCCAAGATTTCTCAGCAGTTAAAAAGGGTGGAGTGCTCACTCTGGCTCAGGGATGAGTTGCTGCCCAGTGTTAAGGAGTCTAGTATAAGTGTGGTTGGATTCTCTGTGCACTGTGCTTTTTCCCTTCAATTCTCCTGCATAGGAGATATTTTTGGACAATTCAAACATACCCCTAGTCTATAAACTTGCCATTAACTGAAACAGCAAACAGCACATGTTTAGACTTACCTCAATATCTCCAGCTGTCTCAAAAGACTCTCTTTCTCCTTCTTCATGTTTCTTGACACCTTCATCACATTTCTACAGTGAACCAAACAAAATATTTTAGGTCAGGCAGTAATCAATATTTTTCTTATTGTGAACAAATGCCATGAAAAGACTGAAACCATTTTTTCACATGCACCTCAGCCCTGATTTTTTCTCGCGGTTACCCGATAAATATATTTCAGAACAGAAATGTCTCACAGAGTCATATTGGACTGTCTTTACCCAGAACAGCAGAGAAAACAATCCAGAGATTCCCAGCTAGCAAGTAGGAAGCAGGACATTCTAGTTAGACAGCTAAACTTAAGCCACATAGACATTGCTGTTGATTATCTATCAGAATCAGAATCAGAAATACTTTATTGATCCTAGAGGGAAATTTCAGTTGTTACAGCTGCAACTGTTTATCATAAAGAAAGAATAAAAACTCTAATAATTAAAATAATTTAAAACCAAAAACACTCTAATGATATAAATAAAAAAGATAAATTTGAAGTATATACATGAAAATTCTTATGAATACAATTAAGGCAGTGGCTGTGATAATAAATATAAATCTGGAACATACGATATAAATGCACACATAATAAATTGCACTGATGAACCATAGTGTCACCTATTAAGCAAGAAGTTATAGAGTTTGATGGCCACAGGTAGGAATCCATTTACGCTCATGGTGCTCTGTGGTGCATTTTGGTGGGATGAGTTTTGCACTGAATGTGCTCCTGTGGCTCATCACTGTGTCTAGGGTGGGAGCCATTGTTTATAATGGCCTGCAGCTTAGACAGCATCCTCCTCTTCGACACTGCCATCAGTGGATCCAGCTCCACTCCCACAATATCATCTGCTGCCCTCAGCCTGCTGCCACAGCATGTAACAGCATAGAAGATAGCACTTGCCATGACGGACTCATAAGATCCTGGGCATAGTCCGGCAGATGTTGAAGGACGTCAGGCGCCTCAAAAAAATAGAGACGACTTTGGCCCTTCCTGTATGTGCACTCCCAGCAGATATGTGTAATCCTTATATATTATATATATAAACTTCTTTGTCAATTAAGTGATATAATCTGAAATTAAATTAGCATCAGTAAAATAATGTCTTCTTCTAAGCCATCAATGTGCCTTTTAGACCCCATTCCTATAAGACTGGTTCAGTCAGGATTCAGAATTCATCACAGAACAGAAACAGCACTGGTGAAGGTTACAAATGATCTTCTTATGCCCTCCGACAGTAGATCATCTGTGTGCTTGTCCTGCTAGACCTCACTGCAGCATTCAGTACCGCTGACCATAATATTTTACTACAGAGGTTAGAGCATGCCATAGGTAATAAAGGAACTGCACTGCAGTGGTTTGAATCCTATTTATCTAATAGACTCCAACTTGTTCATGTAAATGGGGAGTCTTCTTCACACACTAAGGTTGATTATGGAGTTCCACCGGATCCTGTGCTAGGACCAGTTCTTTTTACATAATACAGTACATGCTTCCCTCGGGTAATATTATTAGAAAACACTGCATACATTTTCTAGACTAGAAAGAAAGAGCATATTAGCTTCTCTTCATTGGTTCCCTGTTAAATCCAGAATTCTATTCAAAATCCTTTTCTTCACATGCAAAATCTTCAATAATCAGGCCCCATCTTATCTTAAAGACCTCATAGTACCTTATAATTTTAATAAAGCACTTCTTTCTCAGATGATAAGCTTACTTATGGTTCCTAGAGTTTCTAAAAGTAGGAGAGGAGGCAGAAGCTTCAGCTATCAAGCCCCTCTAGTATGAAACCAGCTCCCAGTTTGGATTCAGGAGACAAACACTCACTCTTCTTTTAAGATTAAAATTAAAACTTTCAGTTTTTGATCAAGCTTCTAGTTAGGGCTGGATCAGGTGACCCTGAACTCTCCCTTAGTTATGCTGCAACAGGCCAAAGCTGCAGGGGGGCTTCCCATGATGCATTGAACATTTTCTTCACTCATCTCTTTTCACTCCCTGTGTGTTTGCACACCACTATTGTGCTTAATCATTAGTAAATATTAATCTCTGGCTCTCTCCCATAGTGTGTCTTTTGTCCTGTCTATCTCTGCTCTGTTCTCTTTCACTGAGCCTGGTTCTGCCAGAGGTTCCTTCCTATTAAAAGGGAGTTTTTTTTCTTCCCACTGTTACCAAGTGCTTGCTCATAGGGGGTCATGTAATTGTTGGGGTTCTCTCTGTTAGTGGGTCTTTACCTTGATGTGACTGTTGCTGGAATTGGCCCTATATAAATACAATTTATTTGAAATTGAAAAATAATCCAAAAATAAACATTTCAGCCATACCACATGCAGAGACAATGGGTTTTAATGACTTCAGTGCTGATGCTGAGGCATCCGTCTGGACCTGCTGGGTAATCACCTCTGTCTGGCCACTTGTTCTTGTTCAGCGCTGATCTGCAGCATGTTGAGCTGACTCAGTGCAGTCTGCAGCTGCTCTCTGCTGCTGTCCACCTGCTCCTGTAACTGCGTGTTGATGCGCCGAAGCTGCTGGTTCTGCTCCCTGATGTTTGCTTGCTCGTGGCTCAGCTGTCGCATTCGGGCCTCAAGCTGAGGACAAGGACAAAACCTGTGAACATTAAAATATGACGCTTTTCAGAAATGACATAAGCACAGTGTGGATGCCTACCTCTTTCTGTTTTCTCAGTGTATTCTCCAACTCCTGGTCCCGCTCCCTCAGCTCCTCCTCAAGTTTTTGTCCGTTCTCCTTCTGTTTAATACTGTCCTTGATTTCACAATAAATTGATAAAACACTAATTTAAGCAACACCTCCTAAATGGAACAACAGTTGGACTAACTACCGCATATATGTACCTGAGCCAGGAGCTTCTCTCGCTCCTCTCTGATTTGACTTTCCATTTCCTCATATATAGACCGAACAACCTGATCATGCTCGCTCTCTCGTCTAATACAGAAAAAAATAAAAGTTGAGAAAAAAATATAAAAACTCAATACAATCCAAACACTCGTAGTTAAACTGTTTAGAATAAACTATTGGAAGGAAGATGCGACCTGCGCAGAGCTTGTTCCAGATTGTCTCTTTCTTTGATGGTGTCTTGTAAATGGGATACTGCATGGACCAAGACGCCCTCCAGGAAACTCAGCATCTCTGGTCTGTCTCTCTGGAGTTCACACCATAGAGTACAGAGCTCCTGCTGACTGACACACAGCACAATACACAACTGTTAATATGAATAGAAAAAAAAAAACTGTCACTGCACAATATCACTCATTTATATTATAAGAAGGTGTTGAGTTTAAATGACAAATTGTACAAATATATTTACATGTTCATGAAGTGTGTAACACACACTTTTGTTGTGACCTGCATGAAGTAAGATTCCATTTAAAAAAATTAAAAAAAAGGATTTGAATTGTTTGATTAAGAAACTGTTTTTGACATTTTAAACTAGATTTTGTTTTTGTTCAAGAAAGGAGAATATACATCTTATTAGGTATGTACTACACTCACTGGCCACTTTATTATGGACACTAGTTTAACTGCTCATCAACACAACTATTTAACCTGCCAATCACATGGCAGCACCTCAGCGCATTTATGCATGTGACATGGTGTCAAAATGACCTAGTGAAGTTCAAACCATGCATCAGAATGGGGAAGAAATGTGATTTAAGGGACTTTGAACATGGCATGGTTGTCTGTTTCAGAAACTGCTGATCTACTGGGATTTCCCCACATCACAGAGAATGGTCCAAAAAGGAGAATCCCTTGTGCAGCAGTTCTCTGAGAAAAAAAAAATCATTGTTGAGGTCAGAGGAGAATGTTCACACTGCTTTGAGCCAATAGGAAGGCAGCAGTAACTCAAATAACCACTTGTTACAACCAAGATATGCAGAAGAACATTTCTGAATGAACGCATTAAGGGCCGGAATGCACTGTGTCAGCACAAACTGGGTTTTGGCGTAAAAAAAGTACTGTTGTTATTTACAAAAATAAGTGCAGTGACAAGGTTTCGTGTAACAGGTGGGAGCAGGTGAGATTTTTGTGACTGATCCTGATGCATGTGCATTTCTGGGAGGCCCTTTCTATAAAGAGCAGAGAATATTTAAGGCAGGTGCACAAACTGACTTACTAAAATATGCAAATCACAATTTACTGTTTATTGCTCTGATATTTAACACCAAAAGATTTTTGTGCTTGATATTGAAATGAGAACTATTTGGGGATTGTACTGACAAGCTGGGTTTTTTTTTAGTAAATTTGGGCCTAAATCTTGACGCTAATGACTGCACCTGTCAGCTAAGAACAGGAAACAGAGACTACAATTCACACAGACTCACCAAAATTGGTCAGCAGAAGATTGGCACACTTTGGGCCCATTAGTACCAACTAAGCATCATTTAAACATCACAGTAGGTATTGTTGCTGACCATGTCCATCTCTTTATAACCACAGTGTACCCATCTTCTGCTTCCAGTGAGATAACCCACCATGTCACAAAGCTCAAATCATCTCAAACTTGTTTCTTAAACTTGAAATGTTAAAATGGACTTAACACTCATCAGATCCAATAGAGCACCTTTGGGATGTGGTATAACAAGAGATTTGCAACATGGATGTGCAGTTGATAAACCTGCATCAACTACATGATACAGCACCTTGTTGAATCTATGCCACAAAGAATTTGTGTTCTGAAGACACAAGGTGGTCCAACCCAGTACTAGCAAGGTGCATATAAAAGCATCCAATAGCATCCAATCCATACATACAATCTAGAACACGGGTGCACAATACATCGATCGCAATCTACTGGTCAATCGCAAGAGGAGTGCAGGTAGATCGCACAAAACGCCCACTGAAGTTGGGGAAAAAATGTAGCTCGCACGGCATTAAACGAAGTAGCAGATGGATGGTAAACTATCATCCATCCGTTTTGTTAGCACCCTAAGCGTGCGCAATTAACTACACTAGCTTTGCTAGTGTGGGCACTCCTGATCTAGAACATTGCATATGTTAACATTTGAGGATGAAGGTGGTGCTACTGTATATAATTGCTGCAATGAAACTGAATGTGGACATCTTGGACAGTCTAGATGGAACCTAATGACAGTGATTTAAAGACAGTGTACTTACTCTTTGAAAAGTCTGTCTGCACCAAGCTCCATTAGTATGTTTACAAAACTGGTAGCACTGGGGTCCTGGGAAGCCTCCACCTCATCCAAATCATCTTCCACTTCATCCTGATCCATCTCCTCCAGCCCCACCAGCTCACCTACAACACAGAAGATGGAACAGAGGAATATAGAACATGCTTATTTATTATTTGCTTTTACCATATTTCCAAACTGACTCAGTGTCCCACGCTCACCAAGCCCCGTGTTGAACTCCACAGGAGTAAGGTATCCATTGCTCTCTCTGTCCAGACTATCAAACACTGTTTCCAGCTGTTCAGGGGACAGTGGCAACTCCCACTGTAACCTCTAAAAACACAATAATAATTGTAATAACACTAAAAACTTGATTTAAACAGCAACTTTATAATCAGACTTTACAAGTGCTATGAGAGACCATGAAAAATAATCAGAAAGATAAGGTCATTAAAGCCAAAAAAATTAAGATGAACTAAAGTTAAAGATATGAGAGATAAAGCAAAAAGAAAAACAAGACCACAAATTGTCACTGTAATTAATAAATGCCCAGAAAACTGAGCAAGTATTCACAAGAGATAACAAATGATAAAAAGATGGCATCGACCACATTACCTGCATGTCCTGCTTTGTGATGAACCCTTTTCCCTCTTTGTCACACAGCAGAAACAGCTGTTTGGCCTTGCCCATGGTCTTTTCCTGTGGGCTCAGAGGCATTGGCTCCCTGCTGCGGGGTGAAGTCAGTGGACTACGCCCGTGGCTTGATCTGGGGCTCCCATGTGGCAGAGTCCGCAATCTGGGGCTCACTTGTGCTGCCTCACCACTGCCTTGACCCACCAGCACTTCATCGTCACGCAGCCACTTAGACATTACTGAACAGACACATGGGTGTGCGTTTGAACGTGTCTATCATTAAGTACCTATGAACATACTGATCTTCTAGTGTGTCATACAGCATTTAACACATGAGCTCTATTTTTACTCGCAAACGCCGCTACTCAAGCGCCTACTACTGATTTTTGGCGCTAACAGATGTAGATTCCAGCTGTGTTAAATGTATTCATCAGTGAATAATGACACTTTGTGTCCACTCTCTTAGTTCTGCAAGAAACAGGACCTTGACCCTCCCTTGTCAAACAAGAGGTGCAGGAAAAACTATCTACTGACTTTACACATCATGTGATCTCAGGTGGCCAGATGGCAGTCATGTCAATGCCGCATTTTAAAACTCTTTTAGGAATCCAGTTTGACAGCTGTCCTTTAACTTTTTCATAAAGGAAACAATTTAACATATTCATGTCCAAAATTGTAATCCCTTTAAAAATGTTGGATAGAAAGTCCTCATCCAGCTCAACCAGCTGTCCTTACTGTCTATAAAGATTTAAAAAAAGAAAAATCCAACAATAAATGCACACCAGGATGTGTAGAATGTAAAAAACAGGATGGTGTCATGTGAAAAGAATTACTGCGTACTTGAAGGGGAGGGCAGATAGCTATGGGAGAGGAGATGCAAATTAAACATTTGCAGTTGTTTGCATTGTCAGAACAACCACAACTGCAAACAAATTTTACTTGCAGGAATTGTTGGGGGGAAAACCAGCTTCCCTATCACCATGAATGTTCATAAAAACAGTGATTTATGAGAGTTACCAGCATCACACACAATCATGCAAGTAAGATGGCACTGCTATTACACAGAAAGGCTATTTCAGTCTAAACACAACTCCACGTTACTAAACTGATGCGAAGAACTATGTTTTTCTCTCATTCTTAAATAGCGAATAAAATATTGTCTCTTTTCCTATCTCCCCGGTCATGCTATCTATGAAGACATACAATCCCAAACACTATGTACTGATTATAGCAGTAAATGATCTTACTGATTATCTATGAAGCCTTCAAAACTTGTGTGTGTGTGTGTGTGTGTGTGTGTGTGTGTGTGTGTGTGTAACATAAAGGATACACTGCAATTCCAGATAAGAGACCTGGGTAAACATTGTACGTTAAGGATTTTTAATGTCAATTCAGGCTCCCAATAAGCCAAAGGTCAAATGAACTTTTAGGCACTTAAAAATACAACTTAACAAGGTCAGTGTGTGGTGCCAATAAAACCAGCCTCGGGCACTGAGACAGCATGCTGTAGGCTACAAAAATAACTGAGTCAAACTTTAAACTAGCAGCATTAGATCATATCCTGTCTGACTGTGTGGTTGAATTTTGAACATATGTTGAACAAGTGAGAATTTCTCTTGATGAAATGTGCCAATTTGTAAAATGCAGTTTAATATTTGTCACTCTAACCCAGCCAGCTAACCCACAATGAATTAAGCTGAGTACATACGCCCCGTTTTAGAGCAATGTCTTAAGAGCAGGAAACTAAAACCAGCGAAATGAGACGTGTGCATTTATTATTAACAGGAGAAAAAAAACCGCACTACAAAAACAGTAGATTGCCAACCTAACCCAGCAAAGACAACAGGACGACAAACGCTACCTTAGTATTCCTAAATGACTCGCATTACAGCGCTGTTTGACAGCTCTAGGAAGTTGAAGAAACTTTGACAACTCACCTGCAGTGCGCTACACTCAAGTCTCCAGTTATTACCTTTGATCACCTCGCAGTCATTCAAACACTCACTTACGCCGCTGGGTGGCGGTGACGACCTCGCTGTACTGGAGGTTACCGTAATTTGTAGTGCGACAGGATGTGAGATTCTTGCAAATAAATTGTTATATTTAATCCTTTAATCTGAATAAAGTAACCATTTTATTTTAAGAGACGAAGTGTTAATGTTCTGCCAAATCAATGGAAAGGATTTACTTTGGGTAAGTTTTGTTTTTGTGGAAAAACTCAAAGAACACGTATGATCGTTATTACGGTAAAACGATGTGTTACCATGGAGTTTACGGAAATACATCTCTTAGCGCCGAAAACCAGTAGCAGACGCGTGAGTGGCAGGATTTACGAGTAAAACGAGATATTTGGGATTTATTGGCACCTTTTTGTTTTCATTCTTTACAAGTTTGGTTTTCTCGTAAGTATTTGTTGGTTAAATTGTGTTTGTCAACCATGCTTGCGTAACAGTGAGCAGCAGTGTTAGCGTAGCAAACGTGTCTGGAGTGGTTTGTTGTGGAAAAAATACGCCTGTAGTAATTCTATTATCCGTTTCTAGGATTAACTCCAGAGCGGACTAAATAAATAGAGGCAGATTAGATAGGTTAAACGAGAAAAAAACTGGGGACTTCCTCAAAAACAACAGCGAAACGAGTGATGTTCCTCCCGCTTAAGTTTACTTGGGTCAAACCTATAATCCGAGTCCTGACCTTACCACGTCTGGCTATGTAAGAACACGAGCACGTTGAACTTACGTGTTTGGGTTCACTGCTTATTTGGCCCGTCTGGGACAGAAATTACATCAATCCCTCATTCACAATGGAAATAGACAGCGGGCTAAAATAGGAGTTGGATGAGATGGGTATTTTTGCATCGCTTTTAAAAATGTCCTTATTTTTTCAGTTCTTCTCTTCTTCCTCCCAGGTGGTGCAGCATATTAGGAGATTTCCCACATCTGAGACGTCAACATGCAGCTTTTGGCAGGATTCAACACATTTCATCTGACATCTTGGACAGGCTGCAGTCATCGTAGAAATATTTTTCCCATCTGGGACAACAAACGTGTCAGGACAGCGGAACAAAACGGATTGAGGAATATATAAAGCGATGTATAATTTATTTTAGAAGCCATGGCTTGCCCCAGACAAGTGTTTTTGTACTGAAGTATGTAAAGGATCAGATCTGACCAGAGACATTCACCATCAAGTATCAAGATCTATAAAGAAAATCCACCAGAAGAAGGGGACTGTAAGGAGAGCGAACTGTGTAGCTCAGTGTTTTGCAGGACCAGCCCCATGAAGATGCTTCAGACCGGCAACTACTCACTGGTGTTGCTGATCCAGCTGACACTGTTGGCCTATGACCTCTTTGTCAACTCCTTCAGTGAACTTCTGAGAGGAGCAGCTGTCATCCAACTTGTGCTTTTCATGTGAGTCACTGAGCTGATGAGATTTATTTCATAACCTAATAACCAATAACCATTACCTAAGTTAGAGACCAACACTTCAGAATTGCTCCATTTTTGTTCAACATACACAGCATATCAGGTCATCTTTCATTAGGATCTCTAGAATTTGATAGATGTAGTAACATTGTGCATTTTATGCCCTTTTATGTCACATGCTTTTCTTATTTTTAGTGTTTTATAACAAATTTAACTGCCAAATTTAATAAATAAATGCTGCAATGCTAAGTAGTTTTAGTTAAGTTCCACCTTGTACATTGTATAGTGTACTTCTTATGGTTCTTAATTGTATAAGCACAGGGAAAAATATTTAAAACATCCACAGAAATACAGGAAAGAGTCCAGTGTATCCAGTGTGTACTTCATATGGTTACACTAAATATTTTGTTTTCATCTGAAAGTTGAGCCTTTGCTTATCAATGATCAAATTCCTCTCATCTAAAACCATAAAGAGGACTATTAAAGCTCAGAATTATAGTGATCAACTATTTGGAGCAATTCTAATATACAGCTTGTTTTCTTGAAAGCTACAAATTAAATTTTCATACCATTTATTTGCATTTGTAAAGTGGATGGTTTTTATTACATAGTCAATTTGTTTGGAGTTAAACATTTTACATTCATTAGGAGATTTTTGGCTCATTTTCAAATGTCTTGGTCATAGTGAACAATCCTTTTTCTGC
>VUQJ01002493.1:0-11811 GCA_015108635.1 Andinoacara biseriatus | reverse complement strand
CTTTTTCTGCAGTAAGTTCTTTTTGGGAGTCCATACATTAAAATTTCTTTTGTTGTCCTTTTTGTTTACAAATTTTGTACTGCATTTGTCACTCTAACTGAGTCACATCTATATTTGTTTGCATGTTGCTGTTTCTGCTTACTGAGTCAACATCTCACTTTGATGGCTGACGCATAATCTGTTTTTTGTCACCATGAAGTTCACACTGTAAATTAACAATTAAAAAACTGTGTTTGCAGCATCCAGGACATTGCCATCTTGTTCAACGTGATCATCATCCTCCTGATGATGTTCAACACGTACGTGTTCCAGGTCGGCCTGGTGTCGCTGCTTCTGGAGAGGTTCAGGGCTCTGCTGATATTCTCTGCTCTTTACCTGACCCTGAGCATCTGCTTCCACTGCTGGGTGCTGGTACGCTTTCAGTCAGCTGTGTGCAAATTAAAAGTCACATTTTATAGATGTGTCTTCAAAGTATTTTCTTTTGTCTTTCTTTTTGCCAGAACCTAAGATGGCCTAATTCAAACAGTTTTGTTTGGACAGATGGTCTCCAAGCTCTTTTCGTTTTCCAGAGAACAGGTAATTGTTGTATTCATTTCAGAGACACATTTACTGCCAAAGCAGTTTGGCTGTCACTGAGTAACTGCTTCTTTCTGTTAACAGCGGCTGTGTTTTACTACTACTTATACAAACGTACAGCACAGTACATGGGGGACCCGAGGCTGTATGAGGACTCTCTGTGGCTGCGAGATGCCTTTGCCAGAGCTCGTCAGTGAAGAAGAGACTTTTTAACAGACTGTGGAAAAAGATAACTAGGCATCATTAGCTAATCTTAATTTTTGAATATTTTTTCCCTTGTTTTTCAGATTGTATATTTGAAAATCCTTGCACCATTAATCATCTCTATCAATGTAACACTATTTTTTTATACACAAAGGGAACTCAATAATTCATATCAAGGATGAAGGAAAGTGTCAACCACTGTTTCTGTTTACTGGCTCTTTGTAGCAAAGAGGCTGCAGGTTAAATGGTTTACAACAGCAGGCAAGCCAAGTGTGGCTTGTGTAGTATTGTATTAATCAGGATTGAGTCGGTTAATCTATGTGGCCTTGTAAATCAGTTTGGGTTGCAGACAGACTGCAACATGCTGAATGACTGTTTAAAAAAAACAGATGTAGATGCAGGTTTTGCCTCCTATTGCATGCTTTTTTAATCTGTACTAGTGGATAGTTTTTAGAACAATGTATGCTCACATTTGTAAAGCAGGTTTTCCCTGCAATGGAAGATCAATTGGTCTGTTTTGCCTTATGTAAGATTAGCACATGCTGCTTATATGATCAATATTTTAATAATTCAATTTTCATGTGAACTCAGTTTTCTTTAATTGGAGATCTTTGAATTGTGTCTCCGCTGCTTTTATTAAATAAGCCTTCTCTAATTCCAGCGTAATCCTTCATCTCTGGGGTAGTCAGTATTATCCTGGAGACAAGGTGAAAAAGACTGCTCTATTTTTAACACAAAGATTAATCAGGGATTTAGGGTTTTAGGTGCCACTAGTGAAACATACCACAAATAGCCCTCTGTGTCAAAATAACCTTGCATTCTTAAAGAAGCGACAAGTTATGTTGTGGTGCAGATTTAGACAGGTCACATCAACACTTTATTTTATAATATCTGTGATATTGGGAAATGTGTTGATTATTCTAAACATTGAAGCTGTCGGGCTGAACAAAGAAACACACCAAAAGCTGTACAAATCCCCTTTACTTGTGAAACAAAATCCAGAGTCCATATGTTCCCAAAATATTTTCAGTGCAGTCCAATTAATCCAAAATCCAGTTTGTGTTGTGAGTGATGTCCTTTGTTATATTGGAATGTCTCTCTCTCTTTTTTTTAAAGTCAGTCACCTGAAACAGCAGGAAAAAAAGGAGCGTTAACCAATTGGTTTCACTAAATATAAATTAAAGCTACTGCATTTTCATAGGCAAAGAGTTTGAATGTACCTTCATACATATATGCCAACCCAGAGTAGTAAGAACAGCACACCAAACCCCATGAAGAGTGAAGCCACGAGGGAGATCAACAGCTCTTTGTAGACGTCCCTCGTGTATTTTGTTGATGTCACCTCATAACTGGTGAGAAGCTAAGGCTAACTTGAAGATTAGAAACAAACAGCCAATGTCTCTGTTCTATTTTAAGCATAAATCTCTTATGCAGCCTTTATGAACATACAGTTATGCAACTGGTGTATTATACAAGTGGTTTTCAATATTTTACACCTCAAACTAATACTAAGAATTATTCTCAGAATAGGGGGAATGAAATATTCTGCATGAACTAGATGCTCATTTAAAATCAAAAGCTACATCTTCAACAAACCCTTATTACAAAAACCTATAACTTTGTAGGTCAATGTCACAGCTTATGCTATACTATAGTTTACCCAAACTAGGACCATTATTTTTTTCAGCAACCAAAACAACCAATAACAGCTTATTTTTTTCCTTGTCATAACACAAAACAGCAAGACAAAACAATAACTACAAATCTCTTGTGCTTAAAAAGTAAGCAAATAAATACAACTATTGAGGTATGAGTTGTTATAGTGTTTCTGTATCTGTCCTTGTGGCATTAAAACATATTAGTGTTCTATCTGTCCAATAAGGGGTGTACAGGGTGGTCTGCATCTATTAATTATCCAGATCCACTCACTACAACCTCAGTCATTTGATGACCTCTATATCTGCTGATGGAGGAATCCAAACAGTACTGAACTTAAGTAAACTTACAAAACAAAGAAAGGTTATAATAATGAGAAATATAACACCATGTTTATGATCTTTGTTATATCAGGCTTGATTCATGTCCTATAATACTTCCTTTTAGCTATATTCCGAACCCCTGTGTGGGAGACAGACATCTGCTTTACTTTTAAAGTTAGGCTTGAGACTTTTTCATAAAGCATATCATTTTGCTAGATTGTGTAACCCTTAAATGGCTGTTATTTACGCTAATATTGGCTCAGACTAACTTCCATCTTCTCCTTCCCAAAGTTTGCGTTTTGTCCTTGTCTCTGAGCTCTCCTCTTTTCCTTCCCTTCAACGGAGATGGCTGTCCCCTCCTAACACCAGTTCTCCCGGAGAAGTCCCGGAGGAGACTTTACTTTATTTCAGTCACAGCAAATGTTGTGGCGGGTTCGCTGTGATTAAATTAAGCTTTTTTTTTTTTAATTGTTGCACCCAGTTTACAATACATGGTCTACAACATGCAAAAGGATACACGAAGAACCAGGCGGTGAAGAACATGCCGATAGCCAGCAGCACCACCGTGAGGTGGGGGAACACAGCCGGGTTCACCGGGCTCGTGTATCTGGTCATGGCCTCGAGTTCCTGCAGCCACATCAAAAAACAGACACAAACAAGGATTAAAAAAAAAAAAAAGAGTTTACTCCGATTCAACCTCCTACCATAATACACAGAACCTAAAGACCAGAGTTGCAAATGGGATAGTATCTCATTTAGCTAATACGGCGGCTAATATCAACTTTTTTTCACTGCTAACACAACTTCATGTATAAAATGCATTAATTTACAGGTGAAATTGACAATAGCGCTCAAAGATAAACAACGATATTTGATAGTCGAAGTAATATAAATAACATTAAAGCTACCATTTTGTAATGAAGCGGAGCTCCTGCTGATACCCTGAAAAGGCCACGTACTGACTATCACTTCCTGGGGTCCTGACGCACAGCTGACGTTGAGGAAGTAGAAATTTTTTCTCCTCAGTTTAGTCTCTCGGGCGCATCGTCCTTTGAGAATCTCTTTCTGTTGGATTGCCAATTTTCAAGTTGATATACCGTACACGATATATGTGCCCAAAGCTTTCATATTATGTTCTGTTAAACATTTGCTGGATTTTTGGTGTGCTATTTGGCAGCGGCAGGCACCTGCCACCCAACAGGCTGAATTCAGGGTTTATTGTTATGCATGACGACTGTCTGTAGATCGTCGACTGCCATCTACCGGGCTGAAGGAGCAGCTGCATCTCAGCTCACTGTGGAAGTTGGTTTCCGCCGCTAATAACAACTCAAAATTTTGACTTGGCTCTTCTTGCCCCGCTCCCCACCCCCAAAAATGGACCAAAAAATCTGAAAATGTAATAGCAAATTTATTTACTGCGTGCATTCATAGTATTACAGCATATATTTTTTGACAAAAGCTTTGAAAATGTAAAGAAAAGTAGCGACATTAATGTGGTTACTGAGTTTTAGTCTTGTACTGTTTTTTTTTTTTCTTTACAGATTGGGGTTTTAATATACGCATGTTTTTATATTTCCAATCATTCCTCGGATCCAATGGCTAAAAGTTAATATATTATTGATATCAAAATCAACTACAAAAACAATATGATAAAAACACACCAGATAAAAAGGAGCCTTGGTAGTAACCAAATGAAGCTATACAGTTACAAACAATCCAGTTCTACCAAAGTGTCTGACACCAGTCTGGAGCACTGGATACAGCAAAAGCCTTTCATATATATACAGTGCAAAAAGTGCCACAGTGGTTTCATTATGCTAGCTGGTGAATCATAAATAAGCTAAAATAGTACCATATACCCACTGAGGTCATGATAATTATAGTGAAAAGCAAGTACAGAATATTCATATTATTACAGAGTCCATAAATTTTATCTGATGGCTTTTCCTATTTAATGTAAATGTGTTTTTTCTCTGAATACACACACATACAGGATTTAAAAGGAAATATCAATAAATGCAACAAAAACCACAACATCTGAATTTATATGGAGATTTCCTTTGAGACAAGAGAAGCTAATACAAAAAGAAAACTATATAATTCAGTTATATTAAAAGTGTTATCATTGCATATTCTTAATTGTATAAGAACAGGGAAAAAATATTTAAAACATCCACAGAAATATAGGAAAGAGTCCAGTGTATACAGTCCAAATTTATCTGTATGTAAATCAACTTCCTCCCAGCTTTAGGATCAAGGCAGAGAACCTCCATGCTGGAGCAGCATCTCAGCTCCAATATATTGTTTTAGAGACGTGATTGGGCGTGCACATGAAATGACATATTTCATTTATTGCCTTACCAGCATTGTCCAGTTAGCAAAATACAGTGTAAGCTATTCCAGTGTTTCTTGAAATATTGTCAGTGTTTATCAAGCTGTCAGTGTATCGTGTTAATTTCCTGTGATTTGTTTACTTTCCAGTTTCAACATATGTCACGTAAGGAATCTGCTACAATGTGCATGAAGGGAACATGCAACAACTTGGTGTTTAATTCAGTGTCGTGACTGAGACAGAAATGCTGCAGAGTCTTTCACTCTGGGGCTGCATTAGGATACAGTAGGCAGTACAGTCGACTGCTGCAACCTCGACACAAAGCTCCACTGCAGAGACCCAAGATTTGCCAGTGTGCACTACTGAGGTATCTTTTCAGTGCTAGTTGCAACCATTTACTGAGGCTTTCTTCAGAAGCCAACCTTCTCCTCTCCAGTGTATAAAACTACTGCAAAGTATTTTTCAGTTGTGACAAGTTTTGTTGTACATACTGATTCACAGTGTTACAGAACAAAAAAGTGTTGCAGTGTCTTCGATCGTAACATCTTAGCCTGGGCTTCATTTAGAAAATCAAATTTTCCTAAAAGCAAAGTTATGGCTTATATTAGGGATGGAAGACATAGTGATCAGTAAAAAAATTGAGCTATGGACTAATAGCAGTTAACAGCGGTACAACACATCAACATTTCCAGTGACAAAAAAAAGAAAAAAAAAAGACATATACAGTGTTTCAAACTCCAGTGATCACAGCAAAAGGAGATGTCTTAATGCATATACATGAAAGGGATTACAGAGGCGGTACAGTAGATAATTTGCTCTTTATCAATATCTTTAAAATAATGTACAATAATTAGACAAAGCCCTATTCCATCATAACAGCATACAAATCGAGCCACAAACGAGAAATATGCCGAACTGTAAAGGAACCGGGTCGCATCGTCTTCTTCCTCACACGCAGCTGCTCTCTATGAGAAAATGGTAGTCCGAGTATGATGCAGATTTTCTTTCAGCGGCACAGCTCACTTCACTCTGTCAACGAGAAGGATGTGAAGAAAAACAGCTTTTATCCCTCACTTCTGACTTTACCCTAAGCTGAAATAAACAGATCCACAGTGACTGAATGGCATGTGTGTTTTGATAGACAAGCGTACTCACAGACAGGGAGACACGGAAGTGGTAGGTGATGTCCTGGAAAGGCAGCACAGGTACTGACCACAAGTGATGAGTCCCCTTAGAGAGAAGCGGAAAAAACGTATGAATACCTAAGTCAGAAAACAAGAAAATGATAGTAATCTAGGAAATATGTTTTTATGTATAAAATTAGCTTTGAATACTTTTTGGCAGCACCAACTGGCAAAATAATAAACTATCTTTTGATTATATTAGGAATATATATGTTAATTAAGTACCTTTGTTGAAGTACTCTGTTCATTATAGGGCTCTGTTTCTGTGTGGTTGGTGCATAAACGTCCCTTGGTAGCTCCACATTGTCGTATCCACACACTGTTTGTAGACCTGCGGTGGTAAAGCTTTATGTTATCTAGGGCTGTTATTTCCTGACAATCCCTCAATAATATCTTGAATGTTAAATATGTAAATATGCAATTTGGACCTTAATGTAGAAGCAAAACTACTTCTTCTTTTTTTTTTAATAACAGCACCTACTGAAAACTGTAACCTAAACCAAATTGAAAAATTTATTCTTCAATCATTTATTATTGCCAACAAATGGAAGCGTATGAGTTTTCTCTGCTTATTTGTAGTTAGTACCAAATCCCACAGTTATTTCCAGGAGACCATCGAGAAAGTTACTTTGAATTGAGTGGCGAGTAATTCAAAAATTTCTTGTTGTATTTCTGCAGTTATGTCAGAAAGTGTTTGTGTACTCACGTCATGTACAAAGTTATTTGTGACATGGAGGAATTTCTTTTTCCGTGGAGTGAGACTGTGTAGCTAGAGATGACAGAGAGAAAAGGTGCACAAGTCCATCAGTTTTTACTTAATTTTCATGTAGTGAATCTGTGCAAATAACTCAAAATTAGAGCAACTTTTTGTGTATTTACCTGCAGCTTTCTACTGTTGCACAGTTTTGTGCATTGATTTCTTGGTTTGTCTCCAAGATGTATAAGCTCGTGAGAGAGGGAGCTGACTTTACTCCTGACAAAAAGGAATAAAATAACATTAGGAGCGCTGAACCAGTAGCATTCCCTTGTACAGCATGTACACAATCTTTGTTTGCTGTCATCAAACAAATGGCTTTGCTGTGTTTGCATACTGCATTTTGTGTGTAAAGAAAGTGCCATGGCTGGGCTGTGTGTTTTTACCCTTTGTGTGCAGGCTGCGTTGTCTGCGTGGCAATGGCTGCTGCCCACCAGGGAGACGGTTGATGGCTCCCACACCATCCGTCTCTTCAGAGCTGGGCCTTTTTGACTTGGCAAAGTACATGGGTGCTGAGGTGTGACTCAGACGGTTTCTACTGTGACCATCTTTGTCCATTAGTCTGGACTTGGCCTTCTTACTAATCGGACCGGGTGTAGGAACCAGGCTGCTAAAAGCTAGAGAGGGAGGAATAATAAATCTCCAAATAGGAAAATAGGAAATAGAGGATTTTTTTTTCACCTTTCCAGAGATTTTTATACCTGGTGTCGATTGGTTGTTATTCATTGTTGAAACAGTAGCTGATTGGTTGTTTATGGCTGTGGTTGAACAGCAAGCTGCAGGAGTTTTGAATAAACAGAGTGAAATCAGATAAGCAAAATACAATAATAATTTATTAATAGTGAAACATGAGGTCACTTGGTCATTTTCACTCACCTGGTGCAGGGGTAGAGGACAATGGAATATATGGACTCTTGCGTGAGGATCCCACTTCAGCTCTTGACCTGCATCAGATTCAGTGGTACAGGAGGAGGGCATGCTTTACTTCAGGTAATGATGCACTTAATGTAAAAGCCAATTTTAGAGTGCATAGATATGTGACTCACAAGCTCCTTTCAGACAGAACAAAAGAAACACCCAACTAAGCAATCAAAGATAAGACTGAAAGAGCAGATCAGGAAATCTGAGAATGTTGTAATAAGATTGGGAGTTGATTGTGTACCATGAGCAGACAGGTGGACAGACAGTTAGAGTGGCAGTGAAGATGGGCATCCAAGAGATGTAGAGAACACAGGAAGGGACATAGCTACTGAAAGCAGGGACAGATTATATGGAAAGGCATTAACAGAGAAGTGAAAATGTATTTATTTCACTCTAAAGTTTTGGTGTTAGTGTCTTAAAAACACATACCCAGCTTTCTCAGTGACATCTCCTCTGTGGTGAAGAGTGAGTACATAAAGGACAGACATGGAAATGACACTGTGGACAAAAAAAATCCAATGAATCAACACCATGATGTCACCATTGTGCAAAATGTAATAGATTTTTGTCAGCTCTCTCATAAACAATATAAAAAAAAAGATGGACATGGCACCCAGGTCTGAAAAGGAAGCCATTTTCTCCTCTAACCTGAAAGCCATGACCACAACCAGCGCCAGAATGGCTCCCTGCATGAACCTCTGACTGATGCAGCCCTGATCTGGAGGTAAGTTCTGCAATAAGCAGATTACATATAATTAAAATAGAACATTTTGCTTAAAAAAAGAAAAACAGTGATAACAAAGAAAAAAAGACCAATATCATTGCACACCTTGCTTCCTGGTATGACTGTTTTCTTCTTGTGGGGGCCACTTCCTGTCCTGCTAAAATAACTTCCCGATTGGCTACATAACCAAGAAAAACATAGTTCTTTATCATCATAAAAGATGTCCTCAGTGAATGTGAGACATATCATGTGAAGTGTAAATTTTGCTCAATTTCTATGAATTATTCTCACCTGACCGTGCCCCCACTCACTGTGCTCTTCATGCTGTCAAGACGACGCAGTTTAGCCAGTTTGCGACTCCAGCGCTCCAACTCATCAATACGAGTCTCCAGGTTGTCTGTCAGCTTACACAGCTCCTTCACTGCGCCGACATTCTCCATAAAGATGCGCTCCTGTGAAAATAGAGCAAGCACTCGGAGCTGATGGTATGTGCAAGAAAGCAATTTCTCTGAGCACGATAATGTATGTTTGAACCTTCATTACCTTGTTGACAACTAACAGGTTGGAAATTGTTTCTCCATTTGCACACACCACATCACCCCCCTCTTTCACTGCTTCAGGCAAAATTTGTTGAACCTCTTGAGCAATGACTCCTGCAGAAGGACATACCAAACGCAGAAGTTAAAAAAGCGCAGGAAAAGCGAGGCCTCATACATAGATACAGGATATGCTAAACAATGGACATATACCAAATGAAGACATTGAGCTGATAACATGATGTACTGTACAAACAAATGAGAAGCTGAAATGAAAGATTAACATTTTTTTCCGTGAAGTTGTTACCAGTCTCTGCAGTGCTCTCTATGCCCACGGTGGCAGCGAACTCGGGCTTGTATTGATAATGGACCAGCCTCATCTGAGAAATCCGTTTTAAATTGTCTGTGGTGTCGACCTACACGCAGACAGAATGTGTAGATGGTATGAAAACACAACACTAATGTTACAGATGAAGTAAACAACATGACATGACTTGAATGGCATGATTCATGATGGCAGGCACGAAACACACAATGACACGCTGAGAGCTTTGAGGCACACATGCACACTGTGAGTGCCGGCCTGACCTCCTGGACATTTTCTTTGGCCCTGATGTCAGACGGGTGAACAAGGGAGCCCATGACTTTCAGGTTGCCGTGGACAACAAGGGCCTCATCCGGTCTGTCGGTATTGATACCAACTCTCCCGTGGTGGTAAACAGAGTCTGGCAGTTGTCCGCGCTGCCACAGCACCTCATTGTCACTTTCAAATTGGCCTGGGTTGGATGCCTGTCTCAAAGAAGCAAAGAAGGAGATGCAAAGAAAATCTGTGATTGAGATCTTAAAATGATGGATAAAAAAAAAACCAAACAAAAACATGGGTGCAATGCTCCAAAAACAGTCTGACAATTAGGAATATGCTTATTTGCTTTCCTGCCAACAAGATAAGATCCAAGCAGCAGTTTCACACGTGACTTCTTTAAAACCACACATTCACTCCCACGTCATGCTATGATTGTCCAGATGTGTGGAACTGAGTTTGAAATCATCTCTAATTTTTATTTAGCTCACAGCTATTTATAGAAACTTTTGTGTGTATTTTTAAGTGGCTCCTTATGAAATGTGCACCACTGATGAATCCGCCTAACAGTGGAGCTGTTTGCAACGTGCAACACATCATACAAATCACCATTTCTCTGTCTTGCTGCTAAGCTAAACTAAGCTAAGCTAACTGGTTTTGCAGACATTGGGTAATGTTGTCTCATCTCACTTTGTGCAAGAAAGCAAGCAAGCTTATTTATTTAGTGTTTAATAAGTCATATTGGGTAAAATAAAGAAATGCATATGCCACAGCCAAAAACCTCTTCTAATATTTGCAATTATATATTGTGATCACATGCTTTACACATCTACTCAGATTGGAGACACATTTGGGCCTTATCAGGACTACTTTTGTCACTTGTAGTTCAGTTGTAGCACTGGCCAATGTTGTGAAGGGCTGATGTGAAGATCTGGCTCGTATACAGTACCGTGCAAAAGTGTTGAGCCACTCCTCATTTCTTTATATTTTTGCTCTGTCACGATGATCCCACACTGCTTCTGGTCCGGGCTGTGAGGAGGCCAATCCAGACTGTTTGTGATACAGTTTGTGCTCTTCTATCCAGTTTACAATTTAAAACTGGTTATTTGCTGAGTTGTCTTATGTGTATAGACAACAGTGGTTCGTTCCCTCAGTTAGGTGCCTTTTTAATGCTTTATAGGTCAATGATAAGTGGCTTCACAAACAAAAAATATTCTGCTGAAAAAGATCAAGTAAAAGGATGACCAAAAATGAGGGAAATGTCCAAAAAAGAAAAAAGAAAAAAAAATAGAAAAGAAAAGACATTAAGAATGCCTAGAGAACTACTGCTCAGGGCCACTTTAAAAACTATAGGAAAGTCTGACTCTTTAGAAGCAAAATATAATGAAATGAGGGGCACTCTATGAGGTGTGGCTGATTTGAGATAGCTACAGTCATCACTGTCAATAAAGGCAAATTATGGACCAAAAGACAGCCACATTTTGGGGACATATATATTGCTATCTGAGTAGGTTAAGGACATCGTCACTGTCCAGCAAAAACAGCAAATATCAATATTTTTTGTTTGATAATATGAACTCTCCTAAAAGAAATGTTTTGAGGTTTAATGAAGATTGCAGGCATGCAGATAAAATAAATGGAACGAATCGAATAGAGAAAAGATGATGTGAGGAACAGTGATTTTGACATCACTGAAAGGTGTGTGCACAGTAGACAAAGAGTAAGGTGTCACATTCACAAAATATGATTGTTGTAGGAAGCAGACAGACATGGCCAGACGTTACCCTGACGATGATCCTCTCAGACACTTGAGCGGCCACAGTGTAGCTCTGATTGTGGGACTGTGCGTGTAGCGCCACCACCAGCATGAAATACCTGAAAAGACAGAATAATCCTAATAGTAGAACTTGGGCTGTGACCCAGTCATGTGGTATGTTTATGTGTCATGGTTTTTACCTCTGATCAGGATTTGGTTTGCCCTTCTTTCTCATGTTATTTGCTGTGGTCTCGCTAAAATGGAG
>VUQJ01002492.1:2066-13176 GCA_015108635.1 Andinoacara biseriatus | reverse complement strand
TTACAAGTTCAGTTTTCTATTATATATTGAGTTCGCTTAAGCTCAGCAACAGAACAGGATAACCAGTGACTTGGGCTTGAAACCATATTTCTTTACAGACTATCTGCTGGTTAGTAAGGTACTCATACATGGGGTGGTATGAGGTTAATAAAGGTTCAGTACCTGAAACGCTGAGTCTGGTGATGGAGGGGCCCCGTGTAGCGGCGAGCAGCCGTCTGATACAGCTGAGTCAGTAAGGCCTGGCCGGTCTTCTGGCTGGGGTTGTTGGCGAACTTGACAGTGATGGGCTCGGCAGCACCCAAAGGCTTCTGTCCATTCAGTCCTTTGATGGCCTCCTCTGCTTCATTTCTCTTGTCAAACCGGATGAAGCCCACTCCTCGTGATATGCCTGCTCCGAATAGGAAAACAAGAAAGTGTTACTACCTTGGCATCAGTGTTGCTTCCTGCAAGTGTGACTACCCTGACTTGGGCTATATTGATATATAGGTTATCCCAAAAATACTGACTGACAGTACCTGTAACTTGGTCCACTAAGATCCGTGAGGTGATAATTCGACCATATTGGGAGAACAGCTGTTCCATGTCCTTCTGGCTCATGGTTTTGGGGAGTCCACTCACGTAAAGGTTGGCATCACGAATGGAAGCCGAACTTGGCCGGGCATACGATACCTGTAACACACAAATGAACATAATCACTGTTGTGTTTTATTTCTTTGAAACAGTTTAGAGCAGAGAAGAACCATCACTTTAACTTGAGGCATGTGATAGCTAAAATTAGACTGAGTTCCCAAAAAATAGTTGAGATTTCTCCTTGTTTGACATTTGCAGACCCAGTTGTCTGTTTGGTATCTGTGGATTTAATCAGAACCATAATGAAACCATTGCAGACGTGCTTTAACGGCTGTAACCATTACCCAAACTGAGTGTCAGCTTTGTTTTGTACTAAAAAAACATCAGCCTTAGTTGATATATTTTCCCGAAATCACCAGTGACTTAATTAGTGCATGGCCATTTTCTAATACATCTGTGTTTATATCCCTTATGGTTTTCTGTTGGTCTACTTTCAGAACATTTTGAGCTAGTGGTGCAGAGCAGTATCTAATTGGCTGTAAAAGCGATAGACATGTTCTCGTTTTTGTGTTTAAAGGAACACGTGAGCACTTTTGTGACGGATAGTCCAGTTCAGTGCATTGTTAAGAGTGGTGTGTTTGTGTGTGATGGAGAGACAGAGTGAGTGTTGTCTGAGATAGGCTGAGCTGCCGTCCCTGTTCTGCCTCCTTCCTTTGTCTCTATTCTCTGGGGAAGAACAGCTCTACAGGCAAACAGCAAACAATGTAAAAATGGAATTGCAAGATTCCTGATAATGTATAAACATGCTTGTCATACACACACATCATTTGTCTGCATACATATGGAGTACTAAATGCAAATGTTCAACAAATATTAATGTTTTTTTAGAAATAATTGTTGGGTAGAATTCTTTAGTTTGTTCAGACAAAAGGTACCGCCTGTATAATGTGGATATTATCTTCCAAGTGAATACAGGTGTTCTGATTTTTATCCATCAGCACTAAGCACCAGTGTCTATTGTGTACACAGACGGACTGTGTGAGCAGGAGGGTTGTGTGGTGCAGTGATTAGGGTGTTCTGGACGAGTCAGGGGGGAGTCACTGTGTTCGGGGAGCAGAGGCTGCCCTATAATTAACCCTCTCGCTGTCGCTCCCACAGTACAGATGGTGCCTAAAGCCCATATGGCCTCTAATCCTGTCATTGGCATTCTGCTCTTTGAGCTACCCCCTACCCTACTACTGCGGCCCCCACCCTCACACCCTCACCCCTTTCTGTTGAAGCTTCCTTCAAAATCAGGAAGATGAAACTCTCGTATGACCGCAGGAATTATTTTTGAAATTAGAGAATATATTACAAAGCAGTTAATTACAGATAGAGTCATCTATGTATAGATACATTAAATATGAATGAATCTTATATGATTAACATTGTACTTTAATAATTATCTTGACACTCTCATTACTCCTGCTCCACAGGAAGAGTGCATTCACAAGGTTATGAACAGTTTGAATATTGTGTATGATACCATTAGTTTGTCGTTTCAAACTCCTTGTTTGATCAGTCATAAGTCAGCCTAAACATCCCTTTTCAAGGATAGCTGTTGATCACCTGCTCTGCTCTTTCAGAGATTCGATTTTTCAGTCCTGCAGTTCATTTCAATCTTTGATCTTCTTTAATCTGGTTAGGGGGATGTAGAGAATCAGTGGTTTTGCCCCCCATTTTCCCTCATCTGATTTTGGGACAAAGAAGCCCCCCTAATTAGCCTAGATTGGAGGCAGATGGGCTAACCTGGACTGACCCTCATGCACTGCAGTCAGGCTTCCTAATTACATTTCCATCACAATAACCTTTCCGTGCTGTCCGCCCCTTGCTTTCTGACCTCAGCTCTCTCCTTCTCTTTTCACTCTTTCTCTCACTTCCTTTGTTCTAGCCACCGCTCCCCTCTGCCTCCTCATCCCCATTTTCTTCCCCTGCCTCTGTCATGTCTGTCACTGCCTCTTTCGACAAACCTCCTTGACAAAATCTACATCCTGTCTCTGTTTGCCTGGCGTGCTGTGAAGAATTTAAAAAAAAAATCTAAGAGCAAAATTTGTTGAGGTCTGCTTACCTTGATTGTTTTAGTCTGCAATTTGAGACCGTTGAGTGTGTTAATAGCCTTGTCTGCATCATTTGGATCAACATAGTTTACAAAACCATATCCCAAACTCTGTCCTGGAGACAAAGAAAGAGATATAGATGGAGCAGGGGATTCTCAAAAACCAAAAGTGTTCATATTTCTCAGCATGTACAGTGTGTTGCACCTGTTATCTTGTCTCTGACTAGCTTGCAGGACTCAATTTCTCCAATGCTACCAAACAAACTTTTGAATTCTTCCTGGGTCATGTTCTGAGGCAGATAGTTGACGATCAGGTTGGTTTTACTGTCATCTGTGGAGCCATTTGTGCTAATGACTGGACCATTAGGCAGACTGGTTCCGCTTGGACCGTTGGACACCTGGGTTTCCATGGTGCTGATTATCTGCTGAGGAAGAGGGTGAAGTTAGAGTCATAATTCATAAAGAGATACAGTGGTGATCTACTGTGATATAAATATAATATTTATCACGCCATATTACAAATGCAAATATAAGCACAAACACAGACTGTCCACTTTGTCACTGTCAGAAGGAAAGGTTAGGAATCAGCATTGCTAAAATGGAGATGGATACAAGCTCTGATTTATTATCCCCCACCCCACTGCACCCCATATTTCCTCCTCTCTTGCTCTCTGCCTCTGGTCCTGCAGATGTCACAGTCCCTTTTTCCCTTTCTTCTTCCCTCCCCCCACTCTCTTCCAGGGTCAAACACCATTACATCATTACGCAGGGATGGATAATAGTGATGGTGGTGGTGGTGTGTGTGTGTGTGTGTGTGTAGTGTGTGTCTGAGGCTGGCAAGAGACTGGGGGGAGTTAGGAGTGGCAGAGGTCGAGATTATGGACAAAGGGAAGAAAGTGACACTGTTAAATAGATTTGGTGCTACAAAAAAAGAAGAATACCATAGTTTGGTTAAAAGATGAATCAGGATTAAATGTTTGCTCTTCTGCCTTTGTGTTTCTTTGTGGTCAGCTGACAGTGGAGTAAGGTTATGGGTTAGTGTAAGGTATTATGTTTCTCTCTCCTGTGTTGCTCGTGTGTGTACCACGTTGCTTAATTTTAGCCACATGTACGGTGGCCCAGAGGTGTCAGGTCAAATACAAAAGCCGCAACACAAATACAAAAGCCACAACACAAATACAAAAGCCACAACGGAAGTGACGCAACATTGGTTTTGTTGCAGCCCCGCCCCTACTTCCTGTCTGCGAATTGATGTAAAAAAATAACATAAAATTTGGCCCTTTAAGTTACTTTTTTGACATTTTACTTTCCCCTCCAATTAAGCGGGTTAAGCGGCGATCACTGAGCGCCCAGGGTATTATGGTATTTGTTGCCGGAAGTCTGCGAACGGCGGCACTTTTGAAGTACGCTGTGCCACGGCGGATACATTCAGTGTAAACGGGTTAAGTTACTTTTTTGACATTTCACTTAACCCTCCTAATTGGAGGGGAAGGTGAAATATCAAAAAAGTAACTTAAAAGGCTAAATTCTATGTTATTTTTTACATCAATTTGCGGAGCGGAAGTAGGGGCGGGGCCAGAAGTGGCTCGCAGTCTGAAAAAAAAACCTATGTTGTGTCACTTCCGTTGTGGATTTTGTATTTGTGTTTTGGCTTTTGTATTTGACCTGACACCTCTGGGCCACCGTACACATGGGATTTCAAAGGAACATCTGTTCGGTCATAAAAAAAACTTCCTGCATTATTTTCCACCCACTCCCTCACAAGCAACACCTACTGCTTGGGTGTTTAGATAAACATATCCAGTATATGTCTACATCAGAAATGCAAACTCTGTTTAAATTACCCTACAATAAACTGAGGGAAATAGTTGAATTGTATGAAATTACTGTGATAATCTTATATGCCATGCTTAAAAAAATAGTATCAACCACTTAAATTTTTCAGTTTATGGTCCTCACAATAAATATAATTGCATTTACATATTTTTTTAATTTATGGTCTAAAATCTTTCTATTTTATTTGATTCCTTGGACTTGTCAAAATGAATTAGCATTCATGTTTAGAGTAAGGATTTGCTTGTTGAATCATGGAGCTAAAATTATAACCTTTATAGCATGACTGTGCTGTGCCTTTGCAGTATATTTCTGAGTATAAAGTTTTAGTTTTTAATGCAGTTCAGTAACTCCATAAATTGTCTGAATATCTAATGCTTGCGTGGTGGTGGGGCCAAAATGCAAATTTTGATGTCAGATTGCTGGATTGAGCTGCTGCAGATCTCTAACTGGGTGGGTGTTTTGCAAGTCAATAGTGCTAAATGAATCTTCACTTGGAGGCTTACAGTGTAGTCCAAAGCAACAAAGAGACTTAATTAATAAATCCACAAAGTTATTTTAAGATTTGCAACCTTGATGGAGAACTTACTGTAAGTGTCCCTGAATCTCTAAACAATATTACAGAAACATTTACCTTTTACTAGGATGGATGACATAGGAGGTATTGTTTTTGTATTTTTACTGTGTTAGGACTCGCGTTACTGAAAAGGACTCATAGCTTCCTTTGTGTTTTTGAATGTACGTGCCATTTCATATGCGCTTCTTCTTTTTCTAGTCCCTATGAATAGGTCTGTCTATTGAAACCTGCTTTTTCCCTCATCTCTGTGACTTGTCTTGCTTTGAGCCTCACCTTGACTCACGTTGCCCAGGTAACAGGCCCTCAAAGACTACATTGTTTCAAATGGCTGAAAAGCTTTCTTACTGTAGGCCGAGTGTGTGTCTATTCTCATTAGCAGCACACAGGTTAGACATTTGGCTGCCTTCTATTCTGTGTATTATATGGCTTTGTAAAGTCAGGAAATATCAGTAAGTCAGATTGATAATGACAAGGGGAGAAACAGCACAGTGACAGAGTTAAGGCAGCCTAAAAATAAAATACTTCAAACACACATCTACACACAAAGGGCAGATGACATAAAATATCAATCTGTCACCCAAAGGTTTTGATGTCCAGCTGAAATGCCATGTAAATATCATTTGCGTGCCCCTCTAAATGATGATGAGTTACACATCTTGACAAAATAAGGTGGAGTCAAGCGGTAATGTTATTCATTGTAATAATAACGTAGTACATTGCTGTGTGATGTGATGTGTCTGACTAACAGAAACACAAACAGCCAAATGTGTCCCAAATATGACAGAGGCATTTCGAAGGAGGAAAAAAAAAACATATTAGAGCAAATTTGACTCGCCAATGAAAATAACCCTCAGCATGGCAGAACACACATTCCCAGTGAACAGTGCGAAGTTATATAATTCACAGAGTCACCGAGGAAGGGCTGGGCTCAGAGACTGGCTGACACAAGCAGCAACTAAGATTAAGATTTTCATACAGAAACCAAGAGCAACAACATGCTTGGAAGTTATTTGAAATAAATTGAAATTTTTTAGGCTGTCATATTTCATTTTTTACACCACCAATGACAAGCAAATACTCTGAATCGCAGTAACCCAATTACTGTGTAATGCAGAGAAATTACTAGGATGGGTGCACAAAAGCATGAATAATCACAATACGCTAAGTATACACGTACTCCAGCTAGTGGCTCCAGAGATTTTTAAGTATTGGTGACAAATGCAAAGATCTCTCCAGGGCTAGTTTTTAACAATGATCTCCTAATTGTGTAAATCCTTTGTTGCATTTCATTACCCATTTTTCTGAATCACTGTCTCTACAGGATGAAAACAAGCCAAAGAAACAAGATTTTTCAAAAATATTTTGTTATGGTAGTTCTGTGTCCCCCTCCACTGCTTTTGTCTATTTTGGGGTTCTGCGAGATCTCCCTTAATATTTAATGTACTGCATCAGCATCGCCTACACATGGTCCCAGACTTGCACGCAAGCAAGAGTCCTGCCTCCACTGCCAAACACATGAACCCAGACTTGCACGCAAACGAGAGCCCTGCCTCCACTGCCAAGCACACATTCCACCTACACGGTACACTATTAAATTACAAAACACAGAAGCATTACAAGAATAAATGTAAACGCAGTCTGTGTTCTCTGCCTTCTGATGCATATAAACAGGTTCCCCAATTCATTTCTGCTCCAAATGCACTAAAGCACTCGAGGCTATAATGTACAGAAGAATAACAGTTTCCCAGTTTAGCTCACAACATGAGATTTACCACATTAGATGTCTGAATTTAACATCTAACGTTTTGAGACAAAGGTCATGCAAGGGAATTACAAGGTAGATTCACTTGCTCTATGTGTATTATATGTATCCTTAAGTCTGTCAGAATGCACAGTAAATGTATTTAGATACTGAATTAGGGTTATAACAAAAATTTATTCTTTTAAGATATAACCTGTCACAAGTTCACATTTTAATGCATTATGTAAAGATTTTTTTTTCTGGAAGGCATAAATCAAAAGTGAATGCTAGGCTAAAGTGTAAATGAGCCTTCTAAATAACACAGATTACAGGATTATCCCAAACAAAGGGCATTAGCCACACTCTCTGCAGCTTAAGGGATCATGGTGGCAGCTGTAACACAACAGGACGACAGGAGTCACAGCTCATGTCAGCCATGCGCTCAGACTCCATCCTATTCTCCGCTCCGCAGACTACAAATGAAAGATTTCTAACAGATTTCAGCTCTCCGAGGAGCGCCTGGGCACTGCTTTGATAAAATCGTAGCAGACAAAGCCGAAGGAGAGAAATCTTCCAAGTCCTTGTAGCATGCGGGTCGCTATCCAGCGTGCTGAAAAAGGGAGTGGCTTTCGGACGGTCTCATTTTGAGGACAGCGATGGCCGTGAAACAACCAAAGACCACCGAGTCGTCTTTATTTCTATTTTGTTGAACATTTCGATTCGAAGTATGAAAAAACAAAACAAAACAACAACATTAAAATATGACAAATGCAAAACGGCACTCTTCAAATTCTCATTTTCTCTTATTTTTCCCTGTTTTAAAAGACAAGACTTGTGAGCTCTGCAGGCATTCATGAACCGGAGCGCCTATTTGCTGAATAAACGTATTGAAACGACCAAACAAAAGAGCCACCCGTTCCTCCTCTTCTCTCTCGCAGAGGCTATGGCAGCACTATGAATATTAATGTAAACAGTGGCGCTTTGTGTCGTGGCCAGGGGCTGCAGGACTCTCCGGGAACAATGATTGTTACAGTTGCCAGTTTCAAATCACAACGCAGCGATAGGTCAAATATAAAATCAAAGGTATTCGGTTTACATTTGGCTGTATTTCCTGGTTTAGAATCAGGTTCTTTTATTTGTTAAAAACTGGTTTTTAATATACAGTATTCTTGAATTCCCACAATTATAAAATAAATAATCCGTCAGATAAAATACATTATTACATAACTCAGTGTGAAGTTATTATTTTGTGTTTTGATCCTGCAAAGACGTAAATTAAGTCTCCGAAGAAGATCCGTACTCTATCTCGGCCTGCAGGGTTTATTTGTTGCTAACTAAGTCATGGGCAACAGGAGGAATTTAACTGTTATATGAATGGCATTTTACGTCTCAACCTAGGACATAGCATACTTGTAAATAAATAACATTAAGTCTGTAATAATTGAAACATTTTATTTCTGATGCCTTAAAGATTTACGTTTAAATCTGTGTGACCTTAAGATTAAACCGTGATGGTCTCGACTGTCCTTGTCCTTGAATTGTGTAAGTGCCTTGGAAAGGTTATCTGACTCAACGCTGTTATTTGCTTGGCACTGCGGTACAAGCATGAGAGACTGCGGACCATGTGGAGGGGAGCCACTGTCGGTGTGACACTGTCTAGGCCTGCAAAAGGACAATAGGTAACGTACACAGCGAAGAGAAACCAAAAGTGTAACTGGAAATGTAACAAGTGGATAAATCAGACCAGTCCTATCCACGTCCGTGTTGCACAGTGTTTCCATTCAATATTTCACATTCCTTGAAACGATCTTACAGGTCATATTTTTCGATAAGTTTCTGCCTCTCGTCCCGTGTTAAATAATTTATTTTGTGTACTATTATTAGCCATAGACTGAACACCTTAACAGTTTATCTTGTTTAAATATGTTAAATTTTAATGAATAATTACACAATTCTTAAAAAAAACGAATTGTGATTTTTCTATTTCACTCAAACAAATATTTACTGCACTCCTGTGCGCCATATCAAGATTTTTACCTTCAGCCTTCTTGGCATTTTTTAGTTATTTATTTGGTTCTATAATTTTATGTAAACCTCTCTGGCCCTAATTGGTCTGTTTAAATAAACTGCATTTAGGCAGAGCATTTCAAGAGGGAAAGCTGAATAGGTCGTTTGAGGCTTTAAGGCCCTTGTTTGGTGCTCAGGTCCAGCAGAGACACGCCCAATCCGGCCGTCGGCACACAGCAAAGCTAATTTATCATCGCTCGTCTCCTTTCATCCGAGGAGCGCACTCGCAAGCAAGCATGGCCATCTTGTACCCTACGTGTGCGCCGTGAAACGCGGAGAAATGCGCTTAAAATGGAGATGTCCGTGCGCGGCCTTACTGTCGCGGCCTCAGAGATTTCCAGCCCATTTACTCGGTTACATCGCAACGAGAACCCGGAGGAATTTGGACTTTGTCTGATTCAATGCTAACCAATGGGTACGTAATCTCCCTCCTCCCCCTCCCTCTCACGGAGTGACTCGACCCTTTTTTTTCTCTCTCTTTGCCTTGCTGGATGGGCCCTCAGCCTCCGAGGCATCATGTTTTGTCTCAGAAAGCCATCTCCAGCATCCTTGTTCTGCACCAGGCAGAGAAAGCCCGTCCTCCCCCCCTGCTGAACCGCCTCATGGCATTTCTGCCTCTCCATCACTCCGATCCTGCAGAATTCCTACATCTTGACTGTTGCTTTTTAAAGAAATATTATTAGAGCTGCGATATTTAGGCACGCATAGTAGCTGTGATGCTAAAACGTAAAACGTGTGCTATATAAAATGGAAGGATAAAGACTTCATCCAGCGCGGAGGATGACTGCAGGCTTACTAATTGCCTGTATCAATTGTTAATCTTATAGTAATAATTCGGCATCACATATTGGACTAAAACTTTTGACACTAATCCCAACACCCCCCCATGTCTTGACATGTGAGCATAAATACACATCTGGGTTTAAAATATTATTTCCACAAAAGGAGCATGAGTAGAGAAAAAAAAGATGTTACATGGATCTCTCTATGACTAGCTGCATCACATGTGTACACAAAGAAACTGAGATACGATGTAAGCATAAAGCTACAACATCTCCCTAACAAATATAAGAGAAATAGTCATACGTACAGTAACCATTCTTGACGTACAATGAAAGAAATCTAGGTCCTCCTTTGCACTGGTCTTGAATCTGAAGGCTGAGTCTCTGATATGCTCTTCGGCCTTTATATTATATGGCCCTTATGTTCTGTCAGGAGTCAAACTTAAAAGAAAAAAAAAGAAAAAAAGGAAAAAAATACAATCTTCGCCAAGGGATCTCAGCCCTCTGAGATTGTATGTGTCCTCTATAGGATGAAAATGAGGAGAAAGGGCTTTTCTACTGAATGATGATGAGGGAGAGCGTTCTCTCCGAGTGGCGTGGGTGATGGTTCAGAAAAAAGAGAAGCAGTGATCCTCGGCAGGGTGTGTCCAGGGGAGGGTGTTCTGGTTCTGTTGTTTTTATGTGTAATTCCTTGCTCCTCTCGCAGTCTCCTTCTGTGCCTCTGCTGCAATGTTCTTCTTTTATGCGTCCTCCTGGCTGGCAGAGCGCGCTGCTGATTGGCTATTTGTGCAGGGAGGGTACTACATGGCAGCCATTGCAATGCGCTCGTCTCCCATTATCCCCTTCAGGAGAGATCACCAAGAGTCCTCCCCCTCTTTCCTCTTCCATCCCTGCCCTTCCATCTCTCCACTCCCTCCTTCTCGCTGCCCTTCCTTTCTTCCTGCCCCCCTCTTCACACACACACACACGCGGAGCAGAGTGAATAGGGCTCCACCTGCACTTTCAGAACAGATGGGTGCAGCAGAAGACAGTGGACTTGTCTCTCATTCCCCACACTTTGCACTCACTTCTGCCTCAGTACAGTCCCTTCCTTTATCTCTTAGTCTTCATTTAGGCCGGCCTGAAACCACAGCAAACAACTATGCTCCATAGGCCTTTGTCTTTCCAAATAATGTAGAGTGAAGATAAGCAGACTTCCTAAGGCAGCATTCTTAGTTAATAATTACAGAATTAAAACAAAAGGGAAGAATAGAGCTATGCTTCGATTTAGTGTGAATTGCGGATAGAAACATAGCAGTAAACCCATACTATGACTGATGATTCCTGGACCTCTTGTATGCAAGGCAGATGGTTAGCCATAGAGTCAGGTGCAGACATGGGAATAACAAATTAGACCCCCCCCCCCAAAAAAAAAAAAAATTATTTATTTCTTTTTTTTTAAACTT